>JAZKJV010002505.1:322500-532169 GCA_037367405.1 Ottelia alismoides | reverse complement strand
TCGAGATCAGGAGCAACCGCGCTTGGATCATCTTGGATTGCGAGGACACCGCAACTCATCTCCGCGCTCGCAAGCCGTTACTCCGACGATCGGACTTGAGACAGGAGGTCTCTTTTCGTAGAGACTTGATCAACCACGCTTCAAGAGGTATTGCATTATACTTGCTGTGGTTATAGATGAAACGGTTTGAGAATGGTTCTCGGATCATGTGGTTTCATCGGTTTAAAAAATTTTAAATTCCGCTGCACCGAACAGCTAGTACGACTAGTCGTTCATCGTCGTATTCGATACGACGATCACGCTTCCGTGATGCGCTTGAGGATTTCTCCATATCCTTCACTATGCTCATACATCATCAAAAATCCTCAATACGCTTGTATGCATGTATCTGGAGTCAAATCCACCAAGAGTACTATATCCATCTCAACATCCTCAATTATCGGCCCGTCTTACACAGATAATCAAGGTAATCATGGAATCCTCGATGCAGGCTATCGATGTGCACATCATTCCCGGGTAAAGGAAGAGGTGATACAGGGCATACGAAGAAGATGGATAAGAAGGGTACACAATAGGGTGGAGAAGCTGATTGAGCGTGCGTGCCAATATCATGGGGGCTAGAAGGGTGATATAGGGGGAACGAGGAGGGCGGGTGAGAAGATCGGGATATAGACAAAATTGGGTGTTCCACACAAGGCGGGAACACCGTCGAAATGGCAGTCCGAAGAGAGTGTTCTCCCCGAATCAGAGAAGATGGTACGGTGGATACAAAGAAGATGGTTAAGAAGCGGGAAACGAAGGACTTTGGCGAAGAAATGATTGAGCTCAAGCGCCAATATCATGACTCGATGCAAAATGCAGAGATATATGTATAAGGGAGACAGAGAGACTCAAAGATGAAAAATGGATGACTCACACGTACAAGACCTACTACTCTAGGAATGAATGAAAACACAACGAACTCCAAGTCACAATCAATACACAAGGCAAAACCCCCGATTCACCTACTCAACACAGTGAAGACCGTCAGGTGACGGTCATATATCTTTTTGTTTTTAGAGTTAGGTGAGAATCACAAAAAATGTACAATCACTTAGGAGGCTTGATAGGATTTGGGCTCTACTCCTTAGTGTGTACGTGAGCACTTAAAACGCATACAATGAAGGGAGTTCCTCTCCCCAAGACACGGAAGTCCATTATGTTTTTATTTTTAGGTCAAATAGAGTTAACAGTCCTGATTTTATTTAAGTTATCACTTTTTTTTGGTATTTTCAATGCACGTGCCTATCGAGGTTCCAATTTCCATTAAGCATCCTAGGTTGGCAAAATCAGAGGGAGAAGATCGGAAAAGCCATGCGAGTCGGAAATCGATGATGCATGCTAAGTAAGAAGACTTACAGTGCCTCCCAGCTCTCTCCATGCGGGATGCAGAACAGAATCTGAAACCTATGCTATATGCAAATGCAAGCCGAAGAAATCGCCCTAGGTACAGAAATTGCTATTATCGTGAAGCACCACAAGTCGCTCATTCATCTTTAGCCTCAAAAAGTCCGGTCTTGGATCACCCCTCATCTGCTCAACACACTTGAGTTTGGGAGAAAGCGCTTTGCGGGGCTCGCTATGGCACAAATGCTAAGAGATAAATGAACGCCTGTTTAGAGTTTGATCTAGATCCAAAGCGAACTATAGGTACATGCAAATATATATTAGGGTGTTTGGACCTAACTCTACGAGCAAGCAACTCCTAAGCTAAGGCTCATTCACACAAAATGATAAAAATAAAATAAAATAAAGAAAAGGAAAAGCGTCAAAATCATCGAGGCCCCCAAGGGAACAATCCCTCGGGCACTGGACCTCGGGAGTCGAAGTGTACCTGTGAGAGTCCTGTATTATTAAAAAATTCTAAGTGTCACTCTCTCACATAAATATACATAATAAAATAAAATAAAATGCATAAAAATAGATACTGTCTTCAAAAATTCTCCTTCATCTCCCTTCAATGCTCTCTCCTGTTGGCTGGCGTAGAAGAGCCAACTCCACCTTGCTTGGGTGCATAGGACCTCCTAGGAGGTCCTCCTTCGCTTGGCGGTCCCTCGCATCAAAGATAAATGAAAGAGATGGATCAGAACAGTCAATCAGATCATATCAATAAAATAAAGTGAATAAAATAAAGAAACCAAAGAAATAAAAATATAATGGACATGAGCAAAGAATTAAATAAATGAACAAACAACCACACAAAAGCATACAAAATCCGTTGCCTCCCTGGATGTCCGAGATTTTCAGAGGGTCTAGATGTCTCACAAGGCGAGAGGGTCTAGATGTCTCACAAGAAGATCGGGATATAATCAAATCCGGCAACAGCGCCATTTGATGATCGAGATTTTCAGAGGGTCTAGATGTCTCACAAGGCGAGATATCCAGTCGCTGAGTCGACCGCTCCAAAATACCCAGACCAATCAACAATTAACCCACAATAAATATATGCAATGAATATCCAAAAAATGTGGAGTTAAAATTTATTATAACTCTAATGTAAATGTGTATAGGTGTAAGCACAAGTAGAGGTCGAACACTGGGAGGCGAAGGGATGTATGTGTTGTATAATTTATTCAATCCATTGTTCATGTCCAAGGTTTATTGTTTTAGTGGGTTTTGGATTTAAAAATTTATTATTATTATATTTTTTATAATTTTTATTTTGTTTTTATATTTTTTTATTATTTTTTAATTTTCTTTTTAAATTTTTTTAATTATCTAATATAGATGTGTATACATATAGCTATAAAGAGATGTATATATAAGAAGAGAGAGGGGAGTAATATAATATATGAATATATATAGATATAAATGCTTAAAGTAGATAGATATAATATTTTTTTATTTTTCTAATTTTTTTAGTTTTCTGGAATATTTCTAATTTTTATGTATTTTCAATTTCAAAAATGTCCTTAATATAGGACTAATTAAATAACCGAATATAATTTGGGTTTTAAAATTATAAAATAAACTCCAAAATTACCCAAGTTAATTTTAAGACATTAATAATAATATATAGATAATTATAAAGGAAAAAATATATTTTTTGGGTTTTTAAGGATTTTTCTATTTTTAGTTGGATTTTGGAGCTTTCTGATTTTTTTATTTTTCTTTTTCATATTTTTAGGGTTTTTTAATTTCTGGACTCAATATGTATATAAATATACAATATATGATTTTTTTGTAATTTTTCAATAACATTTTGTATTTTTTTTTGTATTTTCTAATTTAAACAGTACAAAAATGGCTCCTTTTCATTTTTAATAATTAGGAAAAATGTGAAAAAATGCAAAATAAAATATGAGCGTGGAAGAACACTGTATGAAGCACCTGTCCTAATTTTTGTGGAATTTTAAGAGCTCGTAGGTATTTTTAATAAATAGATAAAAGACACAAAAATAAAACAGCCTTGCAGGGGTATTTTTGCAAATAAAATAAGTACCAGAGTCATCGGTGCAAAATACCTACAGAAATAAACATTTATTTAAAGTTTTGGAGCTAATTTTCAATTAACAAAAACCGCCTGGGTTGAAGTGCAAATTTCACGCGCCTCACGTGGGACTGCACGTGAGGCGCGGAAGGACCTATTTGTAATTCTCTAAACCTCAGGGTCCTTTCAGCAAAAAACACAATTTATTTACAACGTCAAAAAATATTTACAGAATTAAAAATTAAATACAAAAAGAACGGGGGCTAGTTTTGCATTTTACCCCCAAAGGCGCTGGATCCAACGGTTGGTCTTCATCCACTAATCTACGTGGCGCCTCCACGTGAGCCGATGACGGTTCGCGATCCGACGTCTGAGATTAGATCACTCGCGTGATCTGACGGTCTGAGCACAGGGGGATCGGACGGCTGATCTTCGACCTGGGCCTTCGTCATCATCCAACGGCGGGGAGCTCACGTGCAAGAACAGGGAAGCAAGCTCGCCGGTGCGAACTTCTTCCGGCCAGATCTCGCTCCTCCGTCGGTCTTCGCCACACCTGAAGGTCCTGAACACTTCCTGGAAGTTGCTCTATCTGCTGAAGGATTTGGATCGACCGGAGGCACGCTGGAGCGCCACCACGAGCTCGGGGAAGGAACGGAGCTCCAGGTACCTCGGCCAGCTTGGATTTTGTCTCCTGGCGCTTCTTGGCGCACTAGACCTGCACAGGAAGAAAGCACGGCTTGAGGGCTTCACCCTCGACCTGAAATTGAAGCTGTTAGCATAAAAGGGGTGAAGTGGCGAAGCCTCCGGCGAGCGGCGGAGTTGAGGCTTCGATTCGCGGATCCAGGTGGGAATCCGGTTGGACAAGGTGGCTGGAAGGTGGAGAATGCGTAGGGGATCGAAATGAAGGCGAAAGGGAGGCGGGAAACGGTCGGAAACACGGTGGCGAAGTCGCTGGAGCTGAGCTCCGGCAAACTTCGCTTTACGTACTCTACACTATTCTAACTATCTAAATACAAAATAAACGATGGAAATGAAATGCAAGAACACAAAGCTACCTAAAAACATTAATGCGCAGCTCGACTTGGCCGGAGGGCCAAGGAGTAGGACGGCTGCCGGAGCGCCGCCGTGGGCGCATCTCCTTCCTCCGCGAACCTCCTCGGAGCTTCAGGGGACCTCCTGCTGTCACCAGGATGCACACTTGGACGAAGGCGAGGGTTCTAGGGCTTAGGAAATGGCTAAAAAGCTCGGAAGAAGAAGATGGGTTTATTTATAAACAAGGTTGGGCGCCCTTATTGACCGGCTAAAATTGAAGAATCTAGGCTATGTACAATCGAATAAGAGATGCGGCGAGGATCATGATTCATCTAGGAGAAAAATCCGTGAAGGGATTGCTGGTGATGGAGCGATAGGTCGAGCGGGAAAAATGGAGGAAATCGGGGGAAGCGACATGTCTGACGGGAGTCAGAGGCGCAGGGGGAGTTAACCGGAGGTCAACACTCCCTGGCCCCTGATTGGTCCACAGAAGCCTGGGCTTGACCTATTTATTTAACATAAATAAATGAGTTAATTAGATTTTACTTATAAAATAAAAAATGTTTATAAATTAATATATTATTTATTTCTGATTTTTATTTATTTTTTGATGTATTTTATTATGGTTTTATTTTAATAATGTATTTTTTAAGTATATTTATATGTATTTATTTTTATTTTGTTTATTTTTATTTTATTATTTTATTTTTCTTATTTTATACATTTAGAACTTATTTTTGTGAGTATAAATATATTTTTATTTAATTTTTATGAGTTTTATTTATAGTTTTAAATAAATAAGTATATGTATATGTAGGTATACTTATAGGTATTTTACCTATATATTATATACATTTTATTTATTTAATGAATTTTATTTGTTTTTATTTTGGATTTGTATTTTTTAATAAGTTATATATAGTATATACATTATTATAAAAATATATATGAATAAAGAATAAAAGAATAAAATCCCTTTATATATATATATATAGGTAGCATAGGTATTTTGTCGATGTAGCTTATAGACTTATTTTATTTTACAAATTCTTTTTGGTTTTCTTTTAATTTCAATATGTATATGTATTATATATATTATTTACAAAATTCTAAAAATATAATTTGCTAAAAATAATGAATAATGAATAAATGGAATATTTTAATCAATACTATATATAATGAGGGCTAAAAACTTAACTTCTGCAGATGGACTCCAAAAATTATGAAACCAATTTTATTAAATAGTTCTTGGAAAGCTATATACAATTAAAGGTGAGTTTGGGTGATTTGAAGTTTTTATTTGCAAGATATGGGTCTGTGAAGTTAAGATTTTGGCTTTTTATTCTGGGTATAAAATGCACACTGAGTATTATTTTTTGTACAAACTCAATTTTGTAATTTTACTTACATTATTGTCTACAACTTTCATGAACAAAGTTTCTTTATTTGATGGATAAATAATTATGTACAAAATAGGTATCAAAAATGCATAAATAAATGAATAGATAAATGAGGTATTTATTGTATACTGGCCCTTATCTCCCCCTACTTTATTGCTTGTCAACCAATTCCATGCTGGCCTTGGTCTCGTGGTTAGGGTCATAAAATATTTTCAATATTTTATTCCTTTTTCTCTTCTTCTCTTTATTCTATAATTTTGTCATTAAACCTTATTTAATGTACAATAAATACAATAAATAATGAATGCTATTATATACAAATTGATGCTATTTACATGCATTTGCTGGGGTTTTTAAGGCCAAAATGATAGAATAAAGGTGATGAAATGGAGATTCATCAGTCGTCGATTTTCTAGGTCACCTCAACAATATTTTTGACCAGCTGTTCAAGGCAAGCGAGGGCAGGGTTCCCTGGTGCCACATCGGATGCATCACCCCTTTGGGATCTCTGACTTGGATACTTCGAAGGGGGGTATTGCTGATATCCTTGCGAAAATTAATGGGGAGGAACACGAGAGGGATACTGTGAATACTGTTGAGAGGGATTTGCCTGATGATATGCTGCAGCCGGTTGCTGTGGAGGATGGCGGTATCCAGGTTGCTGATGCTGGTAACCCTGCCTCCAAGTGTTCCCATATTGTAGCTGCTGCGGGTTTTGAGGCCGGAAGTTCCTACTCCCCTGTTGTTGCTGTTATGATGGCCGATTCGCCATGTTCTGACCCTGGAAGTGTCCCTGAGGATGGGTCAGCTGCTGTTCAGGTTCCCACACACCATCGATCTCTTGAATTTGTGGTGGGGCAGGAGGAAACTACTCAGGATAAACAGGAAGCAGCTCTGGTTGATAGACAACCAAGGGCTGTTCCGGTGCTTGCACGTAGTATACATGCTGAACTGGAGGGGGTTGCGGAGGACTCGACTGAGGAGGCTGCATGCGTGAAAGTTCCTTCAGCTCACTATAGTTCTCAGTAGCAGATACAACGTTGCAGGCATTGGCGTTCAGGGCTCGAACTAGCTGCTCCAGTTGTTGAGCAATCAAATCAAGCTTCTCCAGTCCCTGGGTTCTCTTCTCAATGACAGATAATTTTTCGAGGTCTTGGGACCTCTTCTCGATGATGTCGAACTTAGACAAGTTGCTCCCGATAATGCTGAGGTTGGAGCTCTCATCCTTGTCTTCGGTGTGGCTAGCCATATTCACGGACTTGTTAATGGCTATAGGCATCTTTATGTATGCGCGTGATGAGGACTGAGCGGCCTCTCCCTTGGCCATCTCCTCAAAAATATTCCAGACAACATCCTCATCTTTGTTGAAATGCGACCCTCCACAAGCGGCATCAACGAGTCACTGACTCTCTAGTGTCAGACCACCAAAGAAATGCTATACAAGACTGGTCTTGGGAATCTCGTGGTGGGGACACCGTTCTTGTAGTTCCTTGAATCTCTCCCAAGCTTCATGGATTGTCTTGCTGGGCTGCTAATAGAAGCTTGAGATGCGGGCACGTATCTGGTTCAGACGACCCAGAGGATAGAATTTGTGAAGAAAGGCAGATTTCAGCTCCTCCCAAGTCGTGACTACCTTTCCCAAGTGATCGACCCTATACAAGGCCTTATCTTGAAGGCTGAAGGGAAAAGCGATCATCTTGACTACCCCCACAGGGATACCGGGGTAGTAAGCGGTGGCGCAGATGCAACCAAACGTCTTGAGGAAGATATATGATTCTTCAGTGGGATTCCCATGGAATGTGGCAAGCAGAGATAGAAACTGCGACTTCAGCTCGAACTGGGCATGAATTCGTGGAACTTGAATCCACTCAGTGATACGACCTGCCCCAGGGTTGTGTGTTTCCTTCAAAGTTGGCTTCGATTGTGGTGTTTCTGCATCCATTCTTTCATACTCAGGTCCTTCCACTGAGAGTTCGTCTTCGATACTTCCTCGATTGACGTCCAGATCATGATCATCCTCTCGTTTGTCATCTCTCTCATCAGCTCTCCTCCTCAAATCATTGAGCATATCCTGGAATGCGGTCTGGGCCAAGGTCTGATTGGTCAGTTGCTGTTGGATGGCCTGGATAGATGCAAGCAACTGGCTGTTGATCCTCATTCTACGTGGTATATTTCCCCTCCCCTTGATCTGCTGGTTCACCCTGCTGGGGCTGTGTTCACTTTCCTTTGCTAGTTGGAGCCATCTAGGGATTATCTTGAATTTAGAGCTCGTGATCAGGGTGTGAATCTGCATGGCGGAATAAACCTTGATCAGTGTCTATCTGAGTACCATCTGATGAGATAAGTCTGGAATTAAGGTCAATACCAGAATGTTGTTAATGGAGCATAGGATATTGACTGAAATCGATCTCCATCCACAAAGGATTAGTTCTGGGACACGAGTAATACCGATTTATTTGAAGAGAAAGGACTGATTCGGGTGCGAGTCCATCCCAAACAGTGGATTTATTGGAGATAGGCACGTGTTGAATGGTGCAAGAATAGGGGAGTCCAAGGAGAAATTCGCAAGATCCGAACTAATCTCTTGGAGGTCACCCTTGTTTATTGAATATGTAGGCGACACGGAATTGATGTGGACATCGACGGGGTCCCGACTAAACCATCCGTGTGACGACATCTTGAGGGTCAAAGAGGGGAAGACAAAAATGGCGCAAAGATGCGGTATTTTTGATCTTGACCTTAACTCGACTAATCAATCAAACCTCAAAACAATGGATTCACCAACTCGACCCGTGAAGTCGTGAAGGTTCAGACAATTATCTTTGTTTTGTCAGGCAATTATCTTTTAACGAGTCCTTAGAGCGATATGCCTATAGGAGAGAGTACTGCCAGAAGAGTATTCCGTACTTGTCCTCCTCCTGTGTAACCTGTAGTCTGCACTTTTTAAAGTCTTTGTAACCCTTCTTGGATCCCTATTCAACCAAATAAATAGTGAGAGGAAGCCAATAGGCGAAATCGATACTTCGGAACTCGCTCGCAACGGAATCACCCGTGAGCATGCAAGAACCTACTCAGACGCAAGACGATGAGACATACACACACCCGTGAAGGCATGGCCTATGCTCAATACTTCGGACAAGGTCAGTGCTCTATACAATAGAGAGTCACTATTGTCGACCAAGCCCTACTCGTCTATGTACGATAGAAGCGCCAATACTTCGGAAATTTAGGCGATACACAAGGCAGCCACAGACTGGGTTTTGGGCTCTATTCCTTACGACGTCGCTCACCTCACTTGGAAGGAGACCTTCCCATGCAACCTGAAAACAAATGAGGGCTTTTCTCACCCCAAGGCAATGAGTCCAATTAATCAATTTTATTAAGGTCAAGTATTTTAACAGTCTCTTTTTTAATTTTTTTGTGTTATCACTTGTTTTGAGTAAATTCAATACAAGCGCCTAACGTTTTTGTCTTTTCTTTGATTCCTATTGATCCAAAAACAAAAGGATAAGATCGGCAAAGTAATGCAAGGTGAAACTAAGATGGAAATCTCACCTTAGTGCCTAAATGATGAATGCCCAGTTAGAAAACTTACAGTGCTTCCTAGCTCTCTCCATGCAGGATGCAAAACCGGAATTTATAAACCTATACTATATGCCGATATGCACACGGAAATCGTCCTAAGCAGGCTGTTGACGTATATGTTGACGCACAGGCTACTTTGTATCTCTTGGTTATTTTATTTTTCTTGTTAGTCTTATTGTGTAATTTACCCATAGGCTACTCTCCTATATAAGAGAGCCTAGGGCTGTGGAATAAAACAATTCATTCGCGTTTCCCAACATGGTATCAGAGCGACGGTCCTAGACCGGAGTTCTCGAAACCCTAACCCTAACCCGTCCCACCCGCCGGCCTCTCCTTCTTCTCTCTCTTCTCTCGGCGCCGCCCTCCGATCTCCGGCGCGCATCTCCAAGCGCGCATCCTCCTGCGCCTGATCTGCGGCGCTACTCCTGCTCCTCCGATCTGCGGCGCATCACCGATCTGCAGCGCATCCTCCAGCGCTGATCGCTCCAGCGCAGATCGATCTCGCGCTAATCGTTCTCGCGCTGATCTGATCTGCGGCGCATCCTCCAGCGCAGGTCGCTCCAGCGCAGATCGATCTCGCGCTCCGATCCTCCAGCGCTCCAGCGATCTGATCTCCAGCACATGCGCGCATAGCGCACCTTCTTCGTGCCAATCTTCCAGCGCTAATCAGAACACGTTGCGCGCAGTCCTGATCACGCACTTTGCGCGTAGCCTCCGCGCAACGTGCACCATCCACGCCCTAAACCCTAGGGCTCAGATCGTGATACATATGGGGTTGGCTGCTTGACGTCTACACATGCAACCAATCCCGTGTATGTCGCTGTAGACGAAGATTACTGTCTCTTGGTCAATCCAGTCTTCCAATATGTCAGAAAGCAAGGCTGATATTCCATCTATGGGCGCTTTTCGTGGTCCAGCGCCCATCGTCAAGATGGATGGTACGAATTATGAACTGTGGGCAATGCAGTTCATGAGCATGATGAAGTCCATGGGCAAGAAACATATTCTCACAGAGCCCGAGCCTGCAGAGAAGACTGGAGTTCATGCCTCATGGGAGGCAGACGACGCATATGCCAAGGTGTGGCTGTCTGGTACATTGGCTATTGAAATCGCCAATGATATTCTCCATCAACCCACAGCCAAAGACATGTGGGATATCCTTGCTGCGACCTATTCTCAGGCAAAGAATGAGACGAAGATTCTGCAACTACAGCATGATATATTCACTATAAAGCAGAATGGACGCCCGTTACATTCCCTCTATACATCTTTGAGGGGAATGTTTGAGAAGCTTCACAGCTTCATGCCTCTTACCGCCACACCCGAGCAGCAGAAATCATACAGGAATGCAACAATGGTGGGCGTGTTTCTCGCAGCACTGGATCCAGAGTATGAGGCTGCACGTTCACAGATTCTGGCGGACTCAACTATTCCTCCCATGGAGGAGGCTTTTCATAGGTTGAGTAGGATTACTGTACCCTCTGCAGCCACTAGTCAGAATCCCTCAGCCATGGCAGCCAACAGGGGTCGTGGCTCTCATTACCAGGGCCGTGGACGTATTCCCCGTGGAAGGGGTGGCCGCACTAGGCCAACATGCTCATATTGTCACAGAATCGGCCATACTGAGGATACATGCTACTCCAAGCATGGATTTCCTGCATCTGCACGAGCTGCTGAGCAGATAGAGCCTCCTTCTCCTGCTTCACTGGACCAGCGCTTTGATGATCTGGTTGCCCGCCTCAGGGGCATTATACCACCATCTGGCCCAGCACCGACGACAGAGAGTCATACGGATGTTGCTGCTTCTGCATCTACGAGTACTTCAGGTAGTATACTTGCACTACATAGTAGTAGATTGGATACATTGCCATGGATCATGGACTCAGGCGCTACACATCATCTATGTGGCGACCAGAGTCTAATTTCAGGATATACTCAGATTCCTCCAGGACGGACAGTAGTTATTGCCGATGGCACTCACTCCCCCATCATGGGTCAGGGGGAGATTAGATTGACATCATCTATGCAGCTCAAGAATGTTTTACATGCACCGCAATTCTCTATGAATCTATTGTCAATCAGTCAGATTACGAAGGATCTCCAATGTCGAGCTATTTTTGATTCATCTTCTTTGATTTTTCAGGACATCCGTACGGGCAACGTGATTGGTCATGGCTATGAGCAAGGAGGCCTCTATCGTCTGAACCAAACCCCGTTTGCTGGAATCACCTCTTCTCCTGTTGGACAAGCATCTCCTCTCCTGTGGCATCTGCGCCTAGGTCACCTACCGCTTCAGAAGTTGTGTCATGTCTTACCTTATAGTCTTCCTCACGCATCTATCAAGTGTGAGGCGTGTCAGTTGGGAAAACATCACAGGTCGTCGTTTCCCAGTAGTCAAGGTCGGAGTAGTAACTCCAAATTTGAGTTGTTTCATGTTGATGTCTGGGGTCCAAGTCGTGTTCCCGATCATCAGGGACACAGGTATTACATTGTTTTTGTGGATGACTTCTCTAGAGCATCATGGGTATTTTTAATGAAAAATAAGTCTGAAGCTGGAAATATTATTATTCACTTTCTAAATGAAATTCAGAATGTTTTTTCCACCACTGTAAAATTTTTGAGAAGTGACAATGCCTTAGAATTGTGCACCAATAATCTCGCAAACTACTACAATTCTAAAGGTATTGTTCACCAAACATCCTGTGCCCATACGTCTCAACAAAATGGGGTTGCAGAAAGAAAACACCGTCACCTTCTTGATGTCACAAGGTCTCTTCTCATTCAGAGTCATGTTCCGTATTCCTACTGGGGTGATGCAGTTCTTACTGCATGTTATCTTATAAACCGTATGCCCTCGTCCGTCTTGAATGAACAGATTCCCTTCTCACTTATTTATCCTGACAAGGATCTGTTCACTCTTACCCCTCGTGTGTTTGGGTCTGTCGCCTTTGTCCATCAGTTGTCGCCTGGTTTGGATAAGCTCTCCCCTAGGGCTATCAAGTGTGTCTTTGTGGGGTACTCCAGAACTCAAAAGGGGTACAAGTGTTTTGACCCTCTGCGTCGGCGGTATATGATCAGTGCAGATGTTACATTCTTTGAATCCATCATGTATTTCTCAGACTCTGGGAACATGCAGCCACCATCCATATCCCCTGATACTGTGTTCATGACACCACCAACATCTCAATCACCACCACCACCACCACCACCACCACCGTCATCAATAGTACCTCCATTACCATTCCATTACACCCGGAGGCCAAATCAAGCTCATGGTCCTGACCAGTCAACTAGCTCGCCTACGGTATGTAATGAGAATATTAATGTTGATGAATCTGACGACATTTCTCAGCAGGGTGCATTGCAGGAGCATGGTGATACCATGGCGGACCTAAATGTTCCAATCGCTCTACGCAAGTCGAAGAGAAGCTGTGTTCAGTATCCAGTATCAGCCGTGGTGTCGTTTGAGAGGCTATCTGGACCATTCAAGACGTTTGCATTAGCACTTTCAGATACAGCCATTCCACGGAACCATCATGATGCTATGCAGGATGCTAGATGGCGACTAGCAATGGAAGAGGAGATGGAGGCACTTCAGTCTAGAGGAACCTGGAGTTTGGTTCCTATACCTCCAGATGTTAGCCCGGTGAGTTGCAAATGGGTGTTTACAGTTAAGCACAATGCAGATGGTTCCATTGACAGGTACAAGGCACGCCTTGTTGCTCGGGGCTTCACGCAGACATACGGGGTAGATTACCTCGACACCTTCTCCCCTGTAGCGCGTCATTCCACTTTACGGATACTGTTATCTGTTGCTGTTGCTAAAGACTGGCCACTATATCAACTAGACGTAAAGAATGCCTTTTTGTATGGAGATTTGCAGGAGGAAGTCTATATGCAACAGCCACCTGGTTTTGCTGTTGAGGGGGAGTGTTCCAAGGTTTGCAGATTGCATAAGGCCATCTATGGTCTTAAGCAGAGCCCCAGAGCATGGTTCCAAAAGCTTTCAGACCTCTTTGAGAAACAAGGATACAAACGCTCCAATGCTGATCATTCCTTGTTCGTGCAGAAGACGGCGAGAGGTATCATTGTAATCATGGTTTATGTTGATGATATCTTGATTACAGGAGATGATGACCAAGGCATTAAGCAAGCAAAGGAAAGGCTGGGAAACGAGTTTGTCACTAAGGACTTGGGAGTCCTTAGATACTTCCTGGGGCTGGAATTTGCGCGAAATCCATACGGATTAGCCATGAAACAGAGGAAGTATGTCACAGATCTGCTGAGTGAGACAGGTATGCTAGGGTGTCGACCTGCTACAACACCAATGGACCCTAGCATGAAGCTGTATGATGATGACACGGAAGAGGTGGATCAGAGAAGGTACAGAGAACTGGTAGGCAAATTACTGTATGTCACTATCACTAGACCTGATATACAGTTTGCAGTGAGTCGTGTGAGCCAGTTCATGGAGCAACCACGCCAGGTCCATATGGATGCCATACACATGATTCCGAGATATCTAAAATCATCTCCAGGTGCAGGCTTGCTATTTAAGAAAGGAAAGGAGATTTCTGTTACAGGATGTGCGGATGCAGACTATGCAGGATGCCCCAAGGACAGGAAGTCAACGTCAGGGTTTGCAGTCTATGTTGGAGATGCTCTAGTTTCATGGAAGAGCAAGAAGCAGACAGTAGTAGCTAGATCCAGTGCTGAATCAGAATATAGAGCTATGGCCCAGGCGTGCACAGAAATGATGTGGGTAAAATCCTTGCTTGCAGACCTATGTATTGATATATCTCTTCCTATGATGCTGGAATGTGACAATCAGGCCGCCCTGTTCATTGCAAATAACCCAGCTTTTCATGAGAGGACCAAGCATATTGAGGTCGACTGTCACTACATACGTGACATGATTCAGAAGGGGTTCATTGCTACATCTCATGTTACATCAGCGAATCAGACTGCTGATATCTTCACCAAAGCATTATTAAAAGGCCCATTCCAGAAGTGTGCGTCCAAGCTGAGCATGATTGATATCTATGCTCCATCTTGAGGGGGAGTGTTGACGTATATGTTGACGCACAGGCTACTTTGTATCTCTTGGTTATTTTATTTTTCTTGTTAATCTTATTGTGTAATTTACCCATAGGCTACTCTCCTATATAAGAGAGCCTAGGGCTGTGGAATAAAACAATTCATTCGCGTTTCCCAACACAGGCAATTGCTAGCGTGAAGAACCGAATGCTAAAACATACAAAGCAAAACCTAGTAGTCCGGTCTTGGGGGCCGATCGGTGTCCACCACAATGGATCCTGCATGCGCTGTATACGACCCCTCCCGACGCGGTGGTTTCGACTTAGATGTTTTAACAATTAATTATTTCTAAGTCCAAATGCCAAGACTATAGGTACATGCAATGATTGTTAGGTGTTTGGCCTTAGATTACACGGTCAAGCAATCCTAAAGACTAAGGGCTCATTCCACAAAAGTAAGAAAAAGAAAATAAAATCGGAAAATGACAGGCGGTAAAAACACGTCAAAACTGCGGTGAGCCCCCAAGTGAACAAACACTTGGAAATTGGGCTCGAGTTTCCAAAGTCCAGGGTACCTGTATTATTACAATTAAATTAAATGTCTCTCTCTCTCTCACAAAGGGCTAAAAAACTAACTATCCTCTCTCTCTAGTTCTCCTGCTCTCATGCCGGCTAGGATAGAATAGCCGGCTCTGCCTCCCAAGACTGCTCAGGATCTCCTAGACGATCCTCCTCGGTCAGTGGTCCCTCGAAAGAAAACAAGAAAGACAAATCAACACAAATTATATAATAGAAGCAGATAATCAAAAATGGCTAAGCAGATACAAAGATACAAGTCCACTCTACAAGCCGATGCTCCCCGGCAACGGCGCCATTTGAAAAACGATAAAGCGAGAGCCGCTAAATAGTGGTCTGACAAATCAGACTCACTGTCGCTGGGGCGACTACTCAAGCCTTCACGTTCGTCAACAATTAACCCACACAATTAATCAAGCAATCAAGAGCAAGGATTAAAATTTATTTTACCCTACTAAAAATGTATAATGGCAAGTAAGTAGGGGTCGAACACAGGAAACAAGGGTGTAGAGTGAGCAGACAATAAGTCGAGGCCTATGTCTAATGAACTACTTAGCCAATATGGATTTTTTGTGGGTTTTTAATTTCGTGTTTTTTTTTAATTTTATATTTTTATATCTTGATTTTTAATTTTCTTATTTTATATTTTCTTTTTATATTTTATATTTTTTTATTATTTCTTTTTATTTAAGTAGGCTATATAGACAAAGTAAGAAAGAGGAAGATAGAGTATTTATAAAAATAGGTAAAAATATTCAAAAATCAAGGAATAAAATATTTTTAGGTTTTTATATTTTTTTACTAATGTTTTTGTGATTTTTCTGGAGTTTTCCTATTTTTTTGGTATTTTTAAAGTAAAAAATACTACAAATAGTGAATAAAATAAAGATCTGAAAATAAAATGGGAATGAAAAATAGTAAACAGTAACAAAAATTTCCCAAATTAATTTTAAATGAAAGACAACAAAATAAGGAAAATTCAAACTCAAAGATTATATTTTTAGGATTTTTTATGGATTCTTAATATTTTTATGAAGATTTTACAGTTTTATAATTTTTAGGAGTTTTCTTTTGTATTTTTTAGTGATCTTTGGATAGAAGTTAAAACATACTAAAATATGCAAAATGTATTTTTTTGGGTTTTTTCTAATGCGTTTTTATAATTTTTATGGATTTTATGATGCAAACAGTGCTGAAAATGAGAGTTTTTGAATTTTTATAAATAATAAAATATAATAATTATGCAAAATAAAAATATAGCATAATACTACAATACAACAATAACCTATGGTAATTTTTGTAGTTTTCTTTAGCAATTTATGGATGCGTTAAATAAATACTAGAAACATCAAGAAAATACATGGCTGGCAGGGCATAAATGCAAATACACAGAAAGTCAGGGGCCTGGTTGCAACTTTACCAAAAAATCACGCGCAAAGCACGTGTTCTGCTGTTCACAGGGGTATAATTGCAAATAACAAAAATTGGCAGGATAGGAGTGCAAATAACCCAAAAATATATTATAATACCTACGCACATGGGTATAAATGCAAATACAGAAACAATCAAGGTTCTCAGTGCAAAATGTCCAAAATCATGTGTCCCAGTCACGTGAGGTGACGTGGACAGGGACTAAAGTGCAAATAGTAGAAGTTAAGGGGCCTAGTTGCAATTATCACAAATATTTTTGAACTGGAAATTAAAACTTTTAGACTAAGGCATAAATATAAAAGTTCTTGGGTTGAAGGTGCAAAATACCCAAGGTAGCGCGGGGGTGGACGGCTGGGATGCGTCCACTTGACACGTGGCGCGCGTTGGACGCACGATGGCGGTTGGCAGCGGACGACAGAGATTAGATCGCCGGGGGAGATCCAACGGTGATGTCTCGGGGCGATCCAACGTCTGCTGGAGCTTCTGGCGTCCGCGCTTGATCGGACGGTCGCGGAGGATGGTGGAAGAACATCGCTTGGGGGTTGCTTCGATCGACGATGGCGGCTGACTCTTGTGTCCTCCGACCCTAGGATCGAGGGAATAATGATCCTGGGGCCCTTCCGCGTCGAGGGAAGGTCTCAGGCGAGCCTGAGGCGACGTGTATCGGTCGGACGACGACGATGACCTGGGCAGCTGCTCTCTAGAATGTCGAGGCTCGATAGAGCCTTCTCTTTGGCTCTGATCTGCATGGTTAGTCGCACAAAAACGAGGCGGAGCTATTGGGATCCTCGGATGAAGAAATAGAGGCGGTTTATGGGTAGGGTGACGATCTCCGGCGTACGGCTGAGATGGGAGCTCGGGCGGTTCGATCTGAGCAAGATCGAGGTGGATGGAGGGGTGGAGTGGAGCGACGGAGCGATGAGGAAGGAGATGGAGGTGATCGCGGAGGCTTTCAATGACCGGTGAAGACGGAGGGTGGAGGCGGAGCTAAGCTCCGTCGTGAACTTTGACTGATGATTCACGACACAATGAAACCCAAAACTACTAATAATCTAAGTTATACTAAGAGAAAACTACAAGAAAATGCAAAAAAAGAAAGGAGGGAGGCTCACTGGCGTGGGCTGCAACGAGCTGCAGGCGGCGCGCCGACGAGGGGTTGGACCACCTCGATTCGACACCAAATGGCTCGGGCTCGGGCTCTATGTGTTCCTGCTGTCACCAGGAGCACGAAGAACTCAAGAGCAGTTGCTTAGGATGGAGGAAGAGGGATCAAGAGAGAAGGGAAGTCGGGGGCGTCTTTTTGTAGGGTTGACGAAGGGGAGTCAAAGAACGAGGAAGATAAGCCAAATCGCGGGTCCTAAGATCGATGTAAGCCTGGGGCGTGAAAGCCCAATCTTCGAGGACAAAAAGTCAAGAAGACGTCGAGGCCAAAGGGTGAAAGATGGAGTCTCGAAAAATCCTTGAAGATTAACGAAAAATCCAAAACTCTGACCGAACAGGAGGGGTCAGACAGTTGACCGTAGGTCAATTGTCAGAGCCACCTGGTTGGTCCACGTGGACCAACCAGGAAAAATCCCGCAAAAAAGGCTTTATAAATTCAATTTAAAATGGTAAATGAATTTATTAATTTTTAATTATAAAATGATGTTTATTTTTATGAAGTATTTTATTATGATTTTTAATTATTTTTATAAGGTATAAAAATACAAGTTACCATTTATAGGCTATATAGGTATATATCTATATATTTTAATATTTTATTTTTTATGTATTTAATTTATTTATTTTTGTTTATTATTTTATAAATTTATGAAATATTTTTATATACTTAAATATATTTTTGTTTTATTTTTCCAACGTGTTTTATACATTTAATAAAATATGAGTATGATTTATATAGGTATGTATACAGGTATTATACCTAGGTCTTTATATACAAGTATTTTATTTTGTATTTTCTTTAGGTTTTTATTCCTATTTTAATGTGCATATATATTATAAATAATATTTACAAAATTATAAACATATAAGATTAGAAAAATAATGAATAATAAATAAAATGAATATTCTAATATGCACAAGTATACAATAGGGTTCCAAAACTCAACTTCCAAACCGTAACTCTGAAAAATACGAAACCATCGCCAATAAATAGATTATTTTAAACTATATACAATTAAAGTGAGTTTAGTACATTTTGAGTTTTTATTTGCGAGATACAGGTCTGGGAAGTTGGGATTCTGGAATCTTATTCAGATCATATCTTTTTATCTATGTATTATTTTTAGGTAAAGTCACTTTTGTATTTTTCTATATTTAATTATCTACAACTTTCATGTACAAAGTTTCTTTATTTGAAGTATAAAAAGTAGAACCAAAAATAGGTCCCAAAATGAATAAAGAATGAATTAAATGAAAGGGATTTTTATTGTATTTCGGCCCTTATCTCCCCCTACTTTATTCCTTGTCGACCTAGTCATCGAGATGCCTAGGTCTCAGGGTTTCGGATCATAAAATATTTACAATATTTTATTCTTATTCTTTTCTTTTCTTTATTCTATAATTTTGTCTATAAAAATCGTATTTTATACACTATTTATACAATGATGCATGATGCTAAAATGTCTAAATTAAGCCTATTTACACGCATTTACTAGGGTTTTTAAGGTCAAAATGATAGAATAAAGATGATGAAACGTAGCTTCATCAGGTTTAGCTTAGTTTTTTACTAAACACACATACATGCATGTAGGGAGCATTTCAATTGCGGTGACACATTTCCTTGATTATGAACAAGTGTCAATTTTGATTGTTGGATGATGAATGTGTACATGATTGAAACCGCCATGTGGAATGGAGTGGTTTTCAAGCCAACCTCACTTTTTAAAAAGGAAGATTCTCGTAATTAATATTTTATTTAAAATAATCATGCAATAAGACTTGCTATATTTAAATATATGACTCATTGGATGCATTGAAACTTCTATAAAAACACGATGCAATAACAGTTATTATTTTGAAATAAGGTTCATCATATTACAAAAGTTTCTTTTTTTACAAAAGCATTTAGGCGATTACAAAACTATATGCTATTCTGAATGTTGTATTTTATGTGTAATTATATTTCTTAATATATAGGATGCTTACTTAATGTGTCAATTAATTGATGTACACGTGAGAAATATTTCTGGAAGGAAGGAATTTTTGTTACAACTACATTTTCCAATAAATTGGATGGGTTTAATTGCAGAGAAATTAAATATGGTAGACGTCATATGCATATTATTTTTAGGATGTATTAAATGTGTGGTGCATTTGTTTATTTCTTAAATTATGAAAATACATGTTATGGTACATGATATATTCAAATAATATAGGTCCAATTTTAGTTTTTTTTGTAATATATTATTTAATTTTATTTAATTTTATTTTCAGCCAAGATTCTGTTGTTGTAAACTACGAAGTCTTTTTGTAAAATCAGTGGTCTATTTTTGTAAAGTACATGTGGCTTTTGTAAAATGATGCTAATATCTAATTGTGTTTTCAGCCAACATTATATTGGAGCATTGCTTGTAAGTTATGATATTTTTTTAATAAATTTTGTAGCTTCTTTTGTAAGCTGCAGTTGTCCATTTATCATTAATATTTTGTGGTGGAATCGTTAGGGTAAATTGTGAATGCTGACAGTTATTGTGAAATCACCGATGACTATATATCGTAAACAAATATTTTTAGTAGTGTACAAGTTTGTTTAATACTTCATCTAAAATGTTGAGTGTTAACTGACATGAAGGGAGATAAAGGGATGCCTTCTTGTACACACATACTAGGCATAAGAAGCTTGTCGAGGAATCATTAACCCTAAAGGGACGTTGGGATAGAGGGTTATCTTGCAGAGGATAACCCTCGAAAGAAGGGTTATCAGTTGGATAACCCTTTTGTGTGTTCTGATGTCTCAATGGAGGGTTTATTGTTGAGGGGGTATGTTGCGATGCGATTTTATTGAAGGTTGAAAAATTGATTAGATGTTCACTATTGTATAAATTTTAGATGATATGATAGTATATTATAAAAAAATTTATTGAAATAGAAGAGAGTGAAACGGGTGATTTGAATATTAAATGAGGAGAGAGGGAATAAAATATAGCTGATGGGACCCACCGTGGTGGGAAAAAAATAGTTTAGTCGAAAACCTCGAGAAAAATCCGGAGGGGGAGCGGGCGTTCGGTTCGAGAATACGTTGGAATAAGCATGGAAAGTAAGGAGAACAAGACTCCATTCTCTGTTCGGCTGGAAAGATAGGAAACGTGAGAATAAGGTGGAATAAAGGTATGTAAGGTGGAATAAAGATTGAATAAGGTGAAATAATGAGATGTAGATGGGAATAGCCGTACTCTTGGGAACCACACCGAGCAAGGAATCGACCAATTATTACAGTGCTTATTCTCCAAACGATGGATATTTGACAAATGAATACGAATTAACGTACGAATGCTGTAAATGCCCAAATTTAGTTAAAAATTGTAAGCATTTTAGGTTCATAATAATTTCTAAAATATAGAAAGTATATTAAATATTTTAATAATGAATGTGCAAATAAAAATAACTAAATAATAAAAGAAAAACTCAAAGATGTAACCAAATAATAAAAGAAAGTTTACTAAGCTTACTTTTATGTGTATCATATAAGTATTGGTATCATCTAGAGTTTGAACATTTGTATTCATATTTGTATCTTAAAAAATTGAACATTCGTATTTGCTTAAATGTGAGGATACTATAATGGTAACTATACTCGTATTTGTCATATATTGAATATTTGTATTCGTATTCGCATTCATATACTTCAAATACGAGAAAATGACATCCATATCCTCTATTTGATGAATACATATACGAACGGATAGGAATATATTTATATTCGTTTTCATCCCTACGTGAAGGGATCGAGGATTGCCAATACGAATGCAACCTAAAGAGGTATCGCATAGGTGTGGAGGATTGCCATAACCCAGTGTTTAAATATAGAGGGGGACTCGAATTCATCACAGACGCACGGGAGAGTTCGGTCAACTCCACTTGGTGGAAACCAAATTAAGATCCTCATGTATGTTATCGTTTGCTTTGGTACTCTATTCTATAAGAGGCAAATCACACGAAATTGTTATCCAAGTTGGATCAGATTAGGATTACGAATGGATATCATCTCTGAGACTCTGCACTAATTTTGGAATAAAATATAACTTAAAGATGTTGAACGTCTAGCAGTTTATGCATATACGGGTCTCATTTTCCTTGCATAAACAACGAGTTAAACACGTCAAATTCTACGAATTAAAAAAAAACATAGTCCATGCACGAGGGATATGATCCTCTTCCATGCATGTGGTGGGCAGACATCCAACATCTCTCTGCTGCTGTTTTTTTTATTTCACGGAACATTCATCTTTCTAATCTATACGTAAAAAATTGCCTCTCTTTGAAATCCCAATTATAGCAAAACCCATCACGCAATATTATTACTTAATTGTGGGTATTATTAATTATGTAATTAAAAAGCCATTATTTATTCGCTTCAGATTTGTTATCGTATATTTTCAAACTTCGTTGTTAAAGAAAAAACATGCAGCAATTGCTTCCATCACCACAAAGCTGCGGGTCAAAATAATTTCTCTTATCATTTTTCACGTGATATAATGTAGCTAATTACGTACACAAGTACGTACGGACCACTACAACAAAATACGGCAGACTTGAATAAACGAAAACATGCGTGAGGACATGTTGCTTCCTTCCATTATTTGGAGTTGAGCAAACTCTCCCATGCATCTCGCATCACATATCATGCACGTATCAACTCCCTATAAATGGAGCATATATGTTCAAGTCATACAACAACAACAGCAACCAAACTTCATTAATCGATGGCTCTCCCAAAGACCTCCTTACTCTTTGTTTCTCTCCTATGCTCTCTCCAATTCCTGCCTTCTTATGGAAAATATTACGACGATTTGGGAATCACCTTAGGATACGATGAAAATCCATCCGCGCTTCTGATGCGGAAGGTCGGAGGCTATGGTGAAAGCAAATCTTCTCTACCTCAGACTAAGGTCTTCGATGTGAAGAACTACGGGGCTAAAGGAGATGGGTCGGATGCCACTCAGGTCTGTGTATATATTTGTTTGAGCTCACATCAACAAAATGAGTCTATAGCAACAATATAAATTTAATATATGATTATTTCCTAGGCATTTGCTGATGCTTGGGAGGATGCGTGCTCATCGTCTACTCCATCGATATTTCTTGTGTCAGGAGTCGGCAGATTCCTTCTTAAGCCTATTACTTTCTTAGGACCATGCAAATCCAGTTTGACAGTGAGGGTGAGCATCGAGGGAACATTTTCATGGATTCATAGGTATTCCTTTTGAGAACTAATTCAATATTTCGGTGTTGTTTAATTTGTTCATTAGATCGAAGGAACATTGTTGGCGTCCACGAAAATCTCGGATTGGGATGGCAAGAATCGTAAGCAGTGGATCGAATTCGAAAGAGTAGATAACCTCCATGTCGAAGGTGGTGGTACCATAAATGGAAATGGTGAAGTATGGTGGAAGAACTCTTGCAAAGTCGACAAATCTCAAGTAATTAAGAACTAGTTTCATCAGCAAGTTATATTACTCCGATTGCTTCTCTTTGTTAAGAATACTAACATTGCATTTGTTTGTAAATGCAGCCTTGCACAGATGCCCCAACTGTATGTGCATATTCCAATCTGTGTATTCTTTTTCCTTTTTGATATATATGTTAGAGCATATATTTATGATATTAAATTTAAAATCAATATTTTTACTCTATAGGCAATGACCTTTAGTGCTTGTAACAAGTTACGAGTGGAGCATTTGTTCTTTAAGAACAGTCAAAAAATGCATGTTACCTTCGCACGAAGCAATGATGTAGAGATTTCCGATCTCACAATTACTGCTCCGGAGACTAGTCCCAACACCGACGGAATCCACGTTACTGGTACCAAGAACATCCAAATAGATCATTGTGATATAGCTACAGGTGTGTACATATCCACACTTGCATTGCATATACTTGATAGTTATAATGAATCTAAACTAGTTACAAATCGACTATGTCTTAACTTGAAGGTGATGATTGCATATCGATTGTAAGTGGATCACAAGATGTTACCGTCACCAATATTAACTGCGGACCAGGACATGGTATCAGGTTGTATTATATATTGATCTCATTCTAAGTATGGCATATAACATTAGAATTTCCTTGTTAGTTATGATTCTCAACTATTTGCCAATACATGTATATATTATACTACCATAGTATTGGAAGCTTGGGAAAGGGAAACTCGGAAGCATACGTTTCCAACGTATTGGTTGACACTGCAACCCTGCGTGGTACCACAAATGGGGCTCGAATCAAGACTTGGCAGGTAAATTACCATCAATCGCCTATAATGCCTATTCATTTGTTCTTTGTGTACATGATCCATTGACAATGAGCAAACATATGAATGCAGGGAGGCCATGGAAGTGCAAAAAATATCACATTCAGGAACATGAACATGAACAATGTCAAGTACCCTATAATTATTGATCAGAACTATTGTGATTCTCCCAAATCATGCAAAGAACAGGTACGTCGATAATAATGTACATTTCTATTGTTTACAGTGATAGTGCCTTCACTATATACATATGCAAATGATCTTCTGATTTGTTATGTTCTCCAGCCATTAGCAGTTGCTGTAAGCGATATCAAATACAAAAACATCAAAGGAACAAGCGCAACAGATGTGTCTATAAAATTTGATTGTAGCAAAGCCGTTCCATGCCAAGGGATAGTGGTCGAGGACATTAACTTGGCTAAAAGTGGGGGTGCATCGACTAAGAGCTTCTGCAACAATGTTAAGCTGTCTAAGTCGGGCACGGTCATTCCGACTCCGTGTGCGCAGAGCATAAGAAGTGATTACAAGGACCTTAGCATATCCACCTATTGAATCTACTGTATGGCAATACTATATTTTCCATATATTTATGTAGATTATATCCTAAGTATTAAGCAGACAAGAAGTGAACGTTAATGTTCATGTACAATGTACTAGCTATAGGAAGAAGAAGGTAAATGTATGCATTACGTACACAAATTTACAAGAATGTATGCAAATGATGTACTATTCTTTATGTAACGAAGTTATATGTATTGAGATGTACTATTTTGACATGGAAATTGTCATGTTAATGACATTATTATGTTGTATTATTGTGAGGTCATGGCGATCCCATACTTACATCGAATACAAAAATTAAATGGTTTGATATGGAAAGGGTCGTGTTTATCATGTCATATAATAAATGCCTTCTTCATCATTTACATGACCCCTTGTCCCCCAAGAAAGCATACATCCACTTCCTTTTTAATTTCTATCTATTAATTAAAAAAATAAAGAAGAGTAACTACAAAACCCAAATTTCGATCGAATCCTTAGAATGTTCTGTGACATTCTCTACATAGAAATGCTCCTAAATGAATACTACACCATTTCTTGCGAGCCCAATGATCTACATAATGTCTACCACTTCGATTCTATCTATCTAACCTAGACCAACTCAATCCAATAGAGTCCTAAAATCCCTGAGCAGAAATAGGTCCAAACCATTTATAGTAGCCAATTCACACACTCTAGGCGAATATGCGCATGTAAAGAAATTGTGGTCCACATCCTCAACAACAATCAAACACCATGAGCAGAACATGTTGGCATTCAGAAAGAATGTAATTCATCTATCATTCATCACAACGCACATTTTCTTAGAATTCACATGAAAATCATCACATTTAGTGGGATCTTCTGTCTTCAGATCCACATACAATTTGGGCACATCCACAAATCAGACACCCTTACTTCAAAAATGCTTTAATGAGCCTTTCCGATTGGGCACCTCCCATTAAGCTACCTCCAATGATTCTTTCACCCATAACGAGTGCTTTTGTGGGTCTATTAATCAATATAAAGTGTATCACTCCACAAATACGTTAATTAAATAAATTATTTAAGCTTTTTTATATTAGGATTGAAGCAATCCCGAGAAATGCATTAAAAATCGAACCGGACGTTGAAATGGTTGGTCATTGAGTTGGTCTAATCATGTTGCATAATTGGTTCAAATTGGTAGGACTGGTAATGATGTCAGCATGACATCAACATTTCCCTATTAGAAATGGTTCATTTACGAGTACTAGAATGCGGCAACTAATAGTTGTAATTAGTCACAATTGTAATTATGAGCATATTCGTGCTGCATCTAGTTACAATATTTACCGTATACACATCTATGCATATCACAAGGACACACGATTGCATCTAAATTAGGGACGAAAAAAGATCAAATATGGCTATTTTCATATTCATGTTTCCTTCATCTATATCAAATATGGATAATGATACGAATTTAAGGAATCATATCCTAACATAATTGGGTATGAATTTAGATCAAATATTTATTGAACATGAATCCCGATCGAATAAAGATCGAATATGACTTAAATATACCAAGTATGATGTGATTTAAAAAGATACTATTACAATACACACTTTATAGTAAAAATGTTTAGCCAATTAATAAAGTTATAATTGTAGAGGGCTTCTCTTTAGATATAGTCATCGAGGACTTGAAGCCTACTTGAGGCTTCTCCTATTACGAATACTATGAAGTTGTCGAAGCAAAGAATTGTGTTTGTTCGAGATCAAGGTGATTTATGGACTAGGGTTTAGCTTAGTTGTTTACTAAACACACACACATATGCATGTATATTTATATGTACATGTATATGTATATATTATTTTATATTCGGATATTCGGGATCTAAATCTGAAACTTTTGTTGTCACCATATCTATATTCTCATTTTAGAATTTTTACAAATGATATCCATATTCGATCCATTTCGAATGATGGTCGAATAAAATATCCACATTTGGTATTTTGCAAATATGTAAGCGGATATTTGAATATATTTATATCCATTTTTGTCCCTAATCTCGATGGTTCAATGATTGATAGCCCCGACAGTATCCTAATTTTTTTTGTATAAATACATATTTATATGTAGATATACCATGAATTCAATAATATGATATGCGTATCTCTATGTGTAAGGACACCAAAAAAAAATAGCAATAATGACATAACAACAATTGCATAAATCCGTCGTGATATTTGTAAACATATCAATAGAGTAATGTTTAAATCGCTTCGTCGCTAACAATACTAAAAATACCGACAACCATATTTATCCGTCGCTAATTATACTAAAATGAATGATGAATATCTTTATTTTTTGCTAACTATATTAGTAATAGCGGCAATTTTTTTGCATTCTTCATAATTTTTAACATAGCAAGGAATAAATCGTTGGTAAGATTTTAATAAAATAAATAAATATATTAATGTTACACGATGATGAGTGCTGATGATGGCTATTATTGATATTCAGATTCAAAATAAGGTTGCTTTTTTTGCGCGACAAACAAATATTACCTAATGATTAGGATTCTTTGTTTTGTTCCTTTTTATCACAATCCATCTCCCTCCCTCTCTTCAACAATCCACCCCCATTTCCTCCCTCGCTGTCCCCATCTCCCGACCCCTCTTTAATGTCCCCTCCACATCACAAGAAAGAGATCAAACATCTTATCTCCTCGGATGTGGATTTATAGATAGCGACGGAGGATCCTCCTATAACACTTGAGTTGAGAGCACAAGGTTGCATAGAACTGGAGTCGAAAGCATCGGGTAGAACATAGGGTTTACAATTTAGGTTTGGGATCAATGTTCAGGTCTGGGATCAATGTCTTTTGAATACTCGAGGTCGTTGTCACTACAAACAAACTGACCTTTGGGGACAGTGGAAGGGGACAATCCACAAGCGATCATCCCCTAAACTACCAACAAGGATGGTTGAATAGTGCCCGTCCCCTTTGAAGACCACGGGGGATGCTCAAAAGCAGCCATCCCTATTCACCACTCGAACTGAAGATGGTCAAGTAAATGATCGTCCCTTCCGATCGTAGAGGTGACTTTCACACGACCGTCTCCTTCGAGTGCATACATGGGACGATTAGGGTCATCCGCTCCCACTCTTTGTGAACGTATCCATCAGATGATCTGGAGGGGACAGTCCCGACTGTCCCATCTGTTTAGATAAATGGGATGGTTTATTCTTCACCGTCACAGAGTATTTTTGTTTGATACGAATATATGAAAATTCAGAGCTCATAAGGGACGGTCTTAAGTAGACCGCCCCCGATCATCTCAATAGGGGACACTTGATCGACCATCCCTGATGATGATATTATATCAAACATGCAATTTTCCTCCTCATTCGACACCCCTCCAGTCCAACCCAAACACCTTCCAAACCCTACCTTCTACGCGACCCCTCCAACATTCGTCGCTTCCCAACCCTCCATCCTTTCGAGAAGTCACCTCCGTCATCGAGCTCTCGACTTCCATCATCCTCTTCCAATCTCCTCCGAGATGAATCCGATAAGTTACGATATCTAAATCATTTTCCCCTAAACTTTAATCTTGCGATAATTTGATGATTGAGACTTTACATCATTCCTATAGTTATGTAGCGAAATAAAGTATGTTTAATATAATATTTTTAGTATTAATGTTCAAGTTATGTAATAGTTTTGATTAATGAGTTGATAGATGCTTAGAAAATTGTCCATGTGTTAGATACAAGAATGATTAGTTTGTGATTTGCATTAGTGATCAGTCTTCTTATATGAATAAACGGTGAGTTTGTGATTTATGTTTAGATGCAATAATGATGTGTTAAATGCACAGATTCCTTGCATGTATGGCTGGATTAATTTCATCTTTAGCTATAATTTTCTTGGTTTGACATGCACTATATGATTAACTATCAATTTGATATATTGTTTGTAGCACACTAATTCATACACATCCCCATGTATGCTGGTGTGTGTGTGTGCGAGAGAGAGAGTGTGGGTATATATGTGTGCATTGGTCCCTTACAATACTCCTCTGCTCTATTACAGTTCTTTGTTGTCCAACTTTTGGAGGAGAGCCATGGGTGGATTTCAAAGACGGATCTTTCCCTTAGAGGTCCAAATGAGGATGGATGTTGGAAGTCTATCAAATGATGATTTTGTGGACTCGGTTTTTGCGAATTTGAATGAGAGAACACATCGCTGTGAAGATTACTTTAGGATGATAATTTCTCCTTTCGTGGACGTAGTGGAGAGCTATGTTCAAAGCTCTTTTGATGTTTTTGAGTAAATTAATGTTCTTTCATCTGTGAGGAATTCATTCAAGCACCTGATGAAGAGGAGGTTAAGAAAAGTTAATGTACTTTTAGGAGGCCTGCAACACCCATCTTCTAGAACATCTTTCTTGTTGAAGTTGTTATCCGGAATTATATCCCTATATACTGGAAAGGTGATACTGGATTTTGATGGTTACATCCAGTCTTTTTAGAGTTATTATCAGAAAGAATGCATGTGGATAGATATGGATCTGGCTACAAGGAATCTCTTAGAATCCTTGTTGTTATACCACCTAATGTGGTCTCGCTTTTTGGTAATCTCTGAAAGACAAAGGTTTTTGTATCCCACACTGAACCACTCATCAGATTTCTTATTGATTATGCAATTTTATATGCTTTAAGGTTATGGAAGAACCTTAAGCACATCACGGAAGCGTGGAGATCGCATCATATGTGATCGGGAGAAACTAGTCATACTAGTTGCTAGAAAATTTAAAAAATTGAATGATGAAACCACATGACCCAAGATTACTTCTCGGATCGTTTCATCTAAATCATAAATGGGCATTAGGGTTATCTCTTGAAGCGTGATTGCGATCGAATATCTAAACGAAGAGGCCTCCTATCTCAAGTCCGATCCGACAAAGGAGACGCTTGCGAGTGCGTTGATGAAGTACGTGGTCCTCGCAATCCAAGTTGATGATCTGAGAGGTGAGCCTCCTGGTTTTGTTTCACGAAATCCAAAGGCTTATTCACGAGCCAAGCGCACTGAAGAAGATGGAGATCCACGAGTAATCAATCCGGCAGCACAATGGTATCGCGATCACTACGAGTTTCTCTAAATAAATATTTGGACGACCATACTATTGATAGAGAGAAGGGAGGAGGCAGTTATGAGAGAGAGAGGGAGAGACTTCTTTCTCTTGGAATGATGTGTGTCTAAAAGGCAATGGCTACCCTTTCTTTTATACTAGTGGGAAGTACATGGATCTCAATCTATGTGCGCACTTAATCTAAAGATTTAGATTAAGAAGTGTTTACTCAATGGTCATGATTTGTTGTTACAAATTTGCAACAACTAATATAATTAAAATAAATTAATTATAACCCTTTATCAAGATATAAATTAATCCATTTAATTTCAATTATAATAAATAATAATAACGGAGGCAACCGCAATCCAAAAAAAGAGTGATCGTCCCTCCTTTGAATTGGTTAAGGTGGACGTCCACCTTTGCTGGTAGTTTTGCTTCCTTAATTTATTATTATATATATTAAAATGAAGCAACTATTATTGCTGTGAAAACATCAATCATGCCATTGATAAATATGAATCATATTCATATAGCCAACATAATTTGTAAATTATATTTACAATTAATTGTTTATTTTGAATCCTATTCATAACAATGTATAATTTGCAATTCTATTTACAATTAAATCTCTCCAACATATTATAATCATATTTATAATATCCATGATATTATGAATAGAGATATAAACATTAATCATATCTTTGATAATTAAATTACATTTATTTATCCAAGAAGACTCTTTCTCATGCGTCCAAATAACATGAATCACATTCACATTATTTACATCTTTGATAATCAAATCAAATTTAGATATCATAGATAACTCTCCTTATATGGTCAAATAATATGAATCAAATTCATATTATCCATGATAGTCAAATCACATTTAACTATAAATTTTCCTCAATGCTCAAACACATTATCAACAATGAAATTATTCTTGAACTCTTCCAAGAATATTAATGTGCTTTCTCCGCGGATACTTGGAGATAAGGACATAACGATTACACGTTCCACGTATAGTGACTTGGTTATTGAGATCATATCTCAAATCCAGATCTCGGAAACCTCCCATAGATGTTTTATTCAATCAAAACCATAAATATAATTTTCTCTTACATCTGAATCACATTCAGATTGCTGTCCAACATTTGGACCAAGATTAGATTACTTATCTATTGAGAGGAGTCACTAAAATCCAGACATGTTTCATCACTCCCTTGGAATGAAAGCGGTGTGGTTATACAATCATTTATGATCACATCACCCTCAAGTATTCCTAATACATGTACATCCTGCATAATGGAAGACCAAAAATAAACATGAAGTTTTAGATCTTATTTATATCATCTCCTTCAGGGTTTTATCATTATGTTTCTCATTTAATCATTGGGAGTTGGTATAGATCATATACTTTCCAAAAATCATATATCATACCTAGGTATTGATTATATACTTTCCAAAAGCATATATCAAACTTAAAAATTCAGTCTATCTTCCAAAGTAAGACGACCGTGCACGTAATTTAATTCCCAATATCTCATGAGTGAACTCATGTCTTCCGGTTCAGTAATGAACATTTATGATCCCTTTGAGAGATCGTATTACTAATATGCCCTTGTATGCACACCAGTGCACTGGCGTATAGACCTTGATTAGGCCATCAACCTATCGATCCACCAAATGTTCATGCTCGGACATATAGTATCACATATATCTCTGGTTAGAGGATACATGTCTATATCGTGATAGCATACAACATATGTCTTGATTATGTCGATCTCGCTAAGTCAACTCTTTGACCTAACTTATCTAACACCTTCGAATTCTATTCCTATGTCGAGGACCCGCATTGAGAGATCGGTCAGATATCAGTCAAAAGAGAGAGGATTGCCATTTCCTACTCAAGATGGAGATCATCTCTTAATAATCACTTGACGACGCTTGATGAGTCCTCAATCTAACTCTTTAGTTATTCATCCAAGCACCAGCCTTTATGATTCAATAATTGAATCAACAATTGTATGATCATCAAGATGGCCATGGTACGTAAACCTAATTATAGTAACATACCTATTATGAAAATTAGTTATTCTTCATTTCAGATCAGGGAATGATATTTGTAATAACATTTATTGGACAATGGCTCGTAGTGGGATCGCATGTCCGACAATCTCCCACTAACCCAAAGAGCCATTAATGGGATAATCTTTTAAACCCACACTCATGTGACAATCATAATAAGCTATTTAGAAAAATAGCTTGGTAAGCTGACTAATCACTCTGTTCCCAAGAGACTACGCTAAGTTCTTTTATGGTACTTACATACTCCTAGTAACAATGCTTGCAGCCAATACAAATGTTGCATCTAATGCAACTAATACTCAGTCTTGTTAAAGTAGTTTTAGTGTCTCTGACACTACAACTTAATAATTATTATAACCACTATGAAATTCGATTATCCTTTTCAAAATACCTTTATTCCCGAAGATCTCTATATCCTAGGACTAAAACCCAATCTTAAGTCTTTTAAGGCATATGCAGTTAAGTTCTTTTAGATTACTATCTATAAAGTCTTAAGTACTTGAAGATAAGACTTTAAGATCACTACCTCAAAAGTCTTATCCTCTTTGAATATATTGTTACTGTAATCAAGTGTTTTATCTCCTTAGTAGGATTAGTAACAGTTTACTACTCCCACTATATGACAGACATCTGGCTTTTGTACACATCTAGCACACATCAGACTTCTTGTAACAGATGTACAAGGGCCAGGAGTTTTAGCATCATCAACACTTGATATGCTATCCCTTCAGATTGGTCAGTAAAATATCTTAAGGGAAGGAAGACTTTTTTTGGATTTTCCAAATGGATCAAGTCCAAGATGCACCACTAATGTGACAATTCCAATGTCCTCTTCTCTTTATTTCCGAACAACTTCAAAACTAAGATCTAAGAGGTATCTTTGATATCATATCTCAAGCTATAGAATTGCCAGATCATAAAACACTTATTCTCATCCTTATATCATTCCAAATAATTAGGATATTATCTACAGTTCCAATGTCCCCTTTTTTTTCGTGATTCGTTTTCAGAAAGGATAATTTACGACTCTTGAAACAATCGAATTTTATTTTCGTATCAAAAACACTAAGAATGTGCCAAGAACACGAAGAACGAACGAAGAACATAAAGAACGTGAAGAACACATGAAGAACACGAAGACTGTGAAGAACCTATTTTTTTCTTAAAATTTCAGTATAGCTTCCCTTTATACAGGGTAATATTTTTAGAAAAATTTCGATAGAGTTTCCCTTTATATCGGGACATATTTCTAGGAAAATTTCGACAGAGTTTCCCCTTATATCGGGACATATTTTTAGAAAAATTTCGGCAGAGTTTCCCCTTATATAGGGATATTTTTAAAAGAAAAATGAAAAGAGTTTCTTCTATAAAATCATCGAGAGGAAAACAAAATGAAGCTGAAAGGATATAATAAATCAACAAGAGATGGAGAATCGGTAGACATCATGTGTCTTAGGTGAGTGAATGTGTGACGAATCATATGGTTCATTGACATCCATAGCCTCCTGCACCAAAGTAGGGTATTACACAGATTTCTCCATCAAAATAACTATAAAAACAGAAAGGAAAGAATATAACCATAAGCGAAGGAGAATCGGTAGACACCATGCATCTTAGATGAGTGAAAGTATGACTAATCACATGGTTCACTGACGTGGATAGCCGCCTGCACCTAAGTAAAGTGTTACACAGATTTATCCTCGAACCATAACAGATAATGAATTGGAAAGAAGATGAATTAAAAACCAAACTAGAAAAAAACATAAATCAAAACGAAGCCTACTAGAAGAGTATCGTACCTTTCCCCTCCTCGTTCTCCCGACAGCGCTTCGCTAGTGCTCTTTCCCCGCCTCCTACTCCTCCTCCCGACCTCTCAACCCTAGCCCTTGAGTGAAGGATATTGTGAATCCTTAAGCGCATCACGGAAGCGTGTCGATCGCATCGTATGCAATCGGGACAACTAGTCGCACTAGTTGCTAGATGCGGTGGAAATTAAAATTTTAAAATTAAAGATGAAACCACATGATCACGAGAAACTTCTCGGATCGTTTCATCAAACCACAAAGTATAAAGAATACCTCTTGGAGCGTGGTTGTGATCGCGAGATCCCAAACGAGAGATCCTCCTGTCTCAAGTCCGACCCACAAAGAACGCACTTGCGGACACGATGATGAGTCGCGTCCTTCCCGCAATCTTTGACGAAAATCCAAGCATCAAAGGCGAAGGCAAGATGCTCTCCTTCTCAATATGCAAAGTGGACGACCACTTGAGATTGAGAGAGAGCCTAGTCGAGAATGAGAGAGAGAGAGTAGTAGTCTTCTACAACTCTAAATCAGCATAGGGTAATTTTGGGTCCGTTTCTCCTCATTAGCATGGCATGAGAAGCAATGTCCTCATCAGACAACCAACAAAGTATGTGTTGAGTTGATATTATCCACAATACTTGTATCTAGTTAGGCACACATCATGTATGAGTGGAATTTTGTCACGTTAGTGGGATTATATAAGAAGCCAGACACCACATGTATTCATTGAGAGATAGCCCGATATAGACATCAACCCTCTGAGGTGTTCTCCTATGGTTTCACCCTTGATGAGGATTCCACGTAAAGACGTGTGTTCTTCACTGTTCTTTATCATTATTATGTCTGATTATTCTTCTGCATTATCGTTTTCTACATGAATAATGGATACATGTATAATAAAAACTGTGTATAGACCTATCTAAATATGTTAAAGGTTAGATGTAATATATTGCATTTAGAGTCATTTTAAAGTATAGGATGAAAAATGTATATGTTTATGCTAATTATTTCCGTTATACAAGGGTTATTTCAATTAGTGCATTACTATATTAACACATATATTCATATACATGTAGTTAAATGTAATTTTAACTTAGTCGGCTATTAATTTTAAATTTTCAGAAATATTCTTTCTAATTATAAGTGTCAAGACTCAAGACGCATTTCTTATCTGTAAAATAATATATATATATATATATATGTTGGGAAAAAGGAGTTTACTCCCTTGGAGCATGTAACTTACATGCTCCCATCCTTTTTTCTCCGTATTATTTTTATTTTTCTGAAATGAAATCTAATGATATTTAGATCACAATATGTTAAGATGGTGTCGTTCAAAATTCGATTTAATTCGAGACTTCTATCCCTCCATCAAGACTGTCAATTTCAACGGTCTCAGAATTGCTGAAATCGACCCCTTCATATGGAAGTTGTTGAGAGCGATAAAAGAATGAAAAGAGCGTGCTTTGTTCTAGAGGTCTAGGGGTTCTTATATAGGACAAAACCTTAGAGAGCTCGAAAGGGAAAAATTTAAGTACCCCTAGTGGGGATTACAATGATAAAATAAGAACCGAATGTTTTTATATTACTAACACACCCCCTCAAGTTGGAGCATATTTATCGATCATGCACAGCTTGGAAATTATCCATAGAAGGTGCTTCTTGGGTAAGGCCTTAGTGAAAACATCTGCAAGTTGAAGATCAGTGGTAATGTGAGGAGTAGTAATCTTCCCAGTTCTGACAGCATCCTGAACAAAATGATAACCAATATCTATATGCTTGGTTCTTTCATAGAGAACGGGATTCATGGCAATGTATGTAGCGGATTTGTTGTCACTGGATAATGAAATAGGTGTGGTGACCCCACCTATACGGTCGATGATGAGGGTAGACATCCCTGAAATCTTATCCCATTCGATCTACCTGTGAACAATCTCCATCTCGCAAGCGACATTCTTGACGAAGGTTTGAATCAACTATCATTCCAGCAAGTAAGAGGGGGCCTCAAAGCTCCCCTCCTGGTAAAGTAACATTCCTTGAAAACTTGAATCACCGGTCATTCTAACCCCTCCCTTTTACTACTGATGGCAAGAAGATCCATCCATCCATCAATCAATCAGAACCTAAAAACCAACATCAGCATATATTTATTTATATGTGTTAGTAGTAAAAGCTTTACATTTCCCTTTCATCATCGTATACTATCTCCATGTCCATCAGCGTACGTGACTCCATTGGAATAACATGCGTAATTAACTGCACATGCAACTTAGGTTATATTACTGCCTGAACAATGCGACTTCTACGCTACTATTCCTGTTTATTATCTGGAAATTACTATTCCTGTTTATTATCTGGAAATTGTTATTACATATATAGTACAAAATTTATGCTAGAGTCAACAAAAAATTCTACAAAGATCAGAACTCAGCTAGGGCCTTTGCGTGCACCACAATATTCTCACCATAACATCATTCTTATTTAAAGATCACCCCATTTCTGGCCACCCATATGGTCCAGATCATTGCAACATGAGACACCCTCTCCTTCGCTGTTCCACTCCAATTCACGCTAATGAATTCCAAGAAACTAGGAACTCTACCTGTCACCACCGTTGTCCCAAGAATCCATCGAGCTTCTGCTCTGAAGAAAAAGTGACATGCATTTCGTTATCCACCTGACATCGATGACAAGTAGGATCCACATGTACGAATGCGGACGAGTCAGCCCCCTGCCACCTCGGATCGGAGTCCGGGAACAGCTGCCCGATGTCCGGCAACCCCAACGCCCCGAGAACCGCATCCACCACGCAGTGCAAAAGCACATCCCTTGCAAATTCCGCACACACACCATTACCAAACCGATCCCAACACCATCATTACACCAAATCGACCGGAATTGGTTCTAATCACCGTCTGAATGGGCCTCACAGCAGCGATCGTGGGGAATGTCGACGCCACCGACAATGAGGGGAAGCCCCGGCTCCAACCGGTGGAGGTCGAACCCGTGCCCCACGCGGAAGGGGAGTGACGGCGGCGCGGCGGGGGTGATGGCTGCGGTGACGGAGGCAGAAGGGCGTGAGCAGAGTCGCGGGGAGGGGAGGCCGAGGGGGAAGGCGGAGAGGGAATTGGAACGAAGGGCTTGGGGATTTTTAGTGATTTTTAGAGTAATTTTTCTCTCACAATATTATATAATGATGATATTATGTTTTCGAAAATTATTGTTTAAATTTAGAATTAGTGATGAATGCTATATCTGTTGTTTAGTTATGTTGCATACACAACACTTATTGCAAGTTTCACAATTTTAACTAATCACTGCTGATTTGATTTTTGAAAGGGGTGAGAGGAAAACTTTAATGTTTGAGTACATGTACGAGGGAGGGAGTATTGTGTGTGCGTGCACAAAATATGGATACCGTACATTACCTGAGGTTTATATACTCGATCCTTTCTTGGGGGCACATTAGCAGATATAGTTGTTAGGACAACCATGATTACACAATTATATGCTTCGATAGTAACAATTATGTTTATAATAATACTATCATATAGTATCTTCGATAAACTAAACACAATATGCCATGAAAGGATATGTAGCACTAATTGGATAGATCAATAATTTTAGTTATGAAGAAAGGATATAGATAGGCAATTAAATACTACTCACATATATGTGATCACTTGAATATATGTAGATTCGGTATTATCTGATGAGTAGTAGTGTAGAATATATAGATACATTGCCATAGACATAGGCGGGGTGAAAATGCTAATTCACACTAAGACGTGGTCGTTGACTGACTTAACATATGATATGAACTGCATCTCAATCAATTAGGGATGAAAACGAATCAAATATGAGTATTTCTATATTCATATTTCCTTCATCTATATTGAATATACGAATTTATAAATCATATCCTTACATAATTAGGTATGAATTTGGATCGAATATTCATTGAAGACGAATCCAGATCGAATAAAGAGTGAATATGACTTGAATAAATATTAAGTATGAAGTGATTTAAAAAAATACCATTACAATACACACATTATAGTAAAGATGTTTAGCCAATCAATACAGTTATAATCAATGTTTTGAAACAGAATCTAATACGAACCGAAATGGTCGAATCGGGTTGAATTATGTAATCAAACCAATTCAACCAAATTATGATGTCATCATTATTTAAAATCAGATTAAATCATATCGGTGAAAAAAGTGATTGAAGTGGATAATTAAACTAAAATGAAATAATATATATAATGGTATTTTTACCCAGGAGATCCTATAAACCTTTCAAATTGCCTCTACGACCTTTGAAATAACCTAATTCCCCCTTCGACTCCGTAAACTTGCTCTTTCTCACCCCACAGACCCTACCGTTAGTTGTACTTTTACTTGAGTCAATAGTGTAGGTTAATTTAACCAGAGGTGAAAATTAACGGTGGATCTTCCACCTCCTTTCTCTTCTTCCCAAACTACAAACCTCACTCTTCGTCTCTCTCTCCTCTACGCATTGCCGCTCCATCGTCAATTCTTCCCGCCACCGTCGTGCCATCGCCCTTGTTCTCGGATCATTTGCCATTTCCTATTCTTATTCAGTGACCTTCGAATCTACCTTGAACGTCGGGTGGTTGAGGAGAAGGTCTAGGCTATGTATGCCATTTTGTAGGTAATCCACTTCTGTGGATTTTGCTAGTTTTTTGAATGCATATTCCTCTTTGGTTAGAAGAATCGTGTTTGTTTTTCTTCTATTTGAACACATTTTTTATACAATCCACTAATAAACCTGGATTCATAAGGCCAATATTTTATTATGGAGTTTGCATTGAGCACTGTAAAATTCTAATGCCAAGGATTCAGCCTTTAGTAATTTCATGTAGCTCACTATTCCGCTGGTTAGCTTAGATTAAAGATCAAGGAAAATGGTTGTTTTAAGTTTCGGATTTTTTGTATACCTTCAAAATGTCTGTACCAATTTCTTGGGCAGGTTCGAGGAACTTGTGTTATTTCTGGAATGTCTTGACTAGAGGAGGAGGGCGAGGGCGGCGGACATCGAGGAGGTGGGTGGGTGTTGGGTGGGGAAAGGAAGATGAGGAAGGTGAGGGGAAGTGACACTCAATGTAAATTTGATAAACAAAATGGGTATAATGTAAAAACATATAATGTAATCTGGTTAATTTTAACAAGTAAATGGAGGAAGGTTAACCACATGGTATGTAGGGTAAGGGTTAGCAAATTTACGAGATCGAGGGGGAGAATTAGGTTGTTTCAAAGGTCGTATAGATAATTTGAAAATTTTATAAGGTCTTTCGAGTAAAAATCTCATATATAATATACACTTAAATAAACTTGAAATATAAATAAAATACATAGACAATGCATATATTTCATACTATACAAAATATATTATTTCGTAAGCACCATCAAATGCCATATATATATATATAGAGAGAGAGAGAGAGAGAGAGAGAGAGAGTTTAATGGGGCTGCCCTTCACGTCATTTTCGGTATTTTTTATTTTATTGAAGAATATCATAATGTATATTCATATATATATCCCTCCTATATGTCATTTCAATTTCGTCAGAAACAGAGACTCCTATGCCCTTCATCTAGAACATGTCGATTAAAGCAATTCTAAGACCGTTAAAATTACCTATTCTAGATGGAGGGCATATGAGTCTCTGTTTCTGACGAAATTGGAACGACATGTAGGAAAGATATATAGATGAATATACATTGTGATATTTTTCAAAAAAAATAAGAAAATATCGAAAATAAGGGGTGAGGTAGCCCCATTAAATCCACATATATGTATATATAATTTGGACTAGTTGTTTTATAATATAATAATAGTTTAATTATATTTGAAATCTATTTCAAGAAAAAATTATGTTAGAGTAGTTGTCTAGGAGTTTGAAATTGATAATCAAAGGTCATGGGTTTAACTCCTACTAGCATTATTTTTAAATAAATTAAAAAGTAAATATGGTTCAACTTTTGTTGAACCTGGTTAAACCAAGTTATTTTTTAATAGATTGGATCGGATGAGTTGTTTAAAATTTGAAATTCGAATCGAACCGACAAGAGCCGGTTAACCGAACAGGTCCGAGCTTGGTTCACTGGTCGGACCGATCGAACCAGATGGTCTAGTCTGGTTTCAAAAATACTTGTTATAATTGTAGAGGACTTCTCTGTAGATATAGTCATTAAGGGGTTGAAGCCTACTTGAGGTTTCTCCTATTATGAATACAATGAAGTTGTTGAGGCAAAGAGTTGTTGTGGTTGCTTGAGATTGAGGTGATTTATGGACTAGGGTTTGGCTTAGTTGTTTACTAAACACACAAACACACACATGCATGTAGGGAGCATTTCAATTGCGGTGGCACATTTCCTTGATTATAAAAAGGTGTCAATTTTGATTGTTGGATGATAAATGTGCACCCCATTGAACCGCTATGTGGAATGGAGTGGTTTTCAAACTAACCTCACTTTCTAACAAGGGAGATTCTTGTAATTAATATTTTTATTTAAAATAATCAAGCAATAAGACTTGTTATATTTAGATATACGACTCATTGGATGCATTGAAACTTCTATACAAACACGATGCAATAACAGTTCTTATTTGAAATAAGGTTCATCATATTACAAACCTTGTTTTTTTACAAAATCCTTTAGCCGATTACAAAACTATATGCGATTCTGAATGTTGTATTTTATGTGTAACTATATTTCTTAATATATATGATGCTTAGTTAATGTGTCAATTAATTGATGTACACGTGAGAAATATTTCTGGAAGGAATGAATTTTTGTTACAATTACATTTCTCAATAAATTGGATGGGTTTAATTGCAAGGAAATTAAATGTGGTAGACGTCATATGCATACTATATTTAGGATATATTAAATGTGTGGTGCATTAGCTTATTTCTTAAACTACGAAAATACATGTTATGGTACATGATATATTCAAATAAGATATATCCAATTTTAGTTTTTTTCCTAATATCTTATTTAATTATATGTAATTTTATTTTCAGCAAAAATTCTGTTGGAGAAATATTTGTAAACTACGAAGTTTTTTTGTAAAATCAATGGTCTATTTTTTTAAACTGCACGTGGCTTTTGTAAAATGATGCTAATATCTAATTGTGTTTTCAACCAACATTATATTGGAGCATTGTTTGTAAGTTATGACATTTTTTATAAATTTTGTAGCCCCTTTTGTAAGCTGCAAGTTGTCCATTTATCATTGGCAGTTTGTGGTGGAATCGTTAGGGCAAGTTGTGAATGCTGACAGTTATTGTGAAACCACCGATGACTATATATCGTAAACAAATATTTTTAGTAGTGTACAAGTTTGTTTAATACTTCATCTAAAATGTTGAGTGTTAACTGAAATGAAGGGAGATAAAGGGATGCCTTCATGTACACACATATTAGGCTTAAGAAGCCCGTCGAGGAGTCATTAAACCTAAAGGGGCATTTGGATAGAGAGTTATCTTGCAAAGGATAACCCTTCGAAGAAGGGTTATCAGTTGGATAACCCTTTTGTGTGTTCCGGTGTCTCAATGGAGGGTTTATTGTTGAGGGGATATGTTGCGATGCGATTTTATTGAAGGTTGGAAAATTGATTAGATGTTCAGTATTGTATAAATTTTAGATGATATGGTAGTATATATAACAATTTTTTTTGAAATAGAAGAGAGAGAAGTGGGTGATTTGAATATTAAATGAGGAGAGAGGGAATAAAATATAGCCGATGGGACCCACCGTGGTGGGAAAAAACAGTTTAGTCGAAAACCTCGATAAAAATCCAGGGGGAGGGGGCGTTCGGTTCGAAAATACGTTGGAATATGGATGGAGAGTAAGGAGAACAAGACTCTATTCTCTGTTCAGTTGGAAAGATAGGAAACGGAGAATAAGGTGAAATAAAGATAGGTAAGGTGGAACAGAGATTGGAATAAGGTGAAATAATGAGATGTAGATGGGAATAGTCGTACTCTTGGAAACCACACTGAGCAAAGAATTGACCCCTTATTCCAGTGCTTATTCTCCAAACAAACAGATATTTGACAAATGAGTATGAATTAACATACGAATGCTATACATTCCCGAACTAAGTTAATAATTATAAGCATTTTAGGTTCATAATAAATTCCAATATATAAATCGGATGTTAAATATTTTAATAATGATATGCAAATAAAAATAACTAAATAATAAAAAATGTAAAGACGTAACCAAATAATAAAAGAAAGCTCACTAAGCTTACTTTTATGTGTATCACATAAGTATTGGTATCATCTAGAATTTGAACATTCGTATTCATATTTGTATCCTTAAAAATTGAACATTCGTATTCCTTAAAAGAGAGGATATTATATTTGTATCCATATTCGTATTTGCCATATATTGAATATTTGTATTCGTATTCACATTCATATTCTTCAGATACGAGAAAATGACATCCACATCCTTTATTTGATGAATACATATAGGAACGGATAAGAATATACTTATATTCGTTTTCATCCTTACGTGAAGGGATCGATGATTGCCAATACAAATGCAACCTAAACAGGTATCGCATAGGTGTGGAGGATTGCCATAACCCAGTGTTTAAATATAGAGGGGGACTCGAATTCGTCACAGACGCATGGGAGAGTTCGGACAAATCTACTTGGTGGAAACCAAATTAAGATCCTCATGTATGTTATCGTTTGCTTTGGTACTCTATCCTATAAGAGGCAAATCACACGAAATTGTTATCTAATTAGTTGGATCAGATTAGGATTACGAATGGGTGTCATCTCTGAGACTCTGCACTAATTTTGGAATAAAATATAAATTAAAGATGTTGAACGTCTAGCAGTTTATGCACAAACAACGATTTAAGCACTTGAAATTTTATGAATTAAAAAAAACATAGTCCATGCACGAGGGATGTGATCCTCTTCCATGCATGCAGTGGTCAGACATCCAACATCTCGCTGCTGCTGTTTTTTTATTCCCCGGACGTTCATCTTTCTAATCTATACGTAAAAAATTGCAAACTCTCTTTGAAATCCCAATTATAGCAAAACCCATCACGCAATATTATTATTACTTAATTATGGGTATTATTAATTATGAAACGTCGTTATTATTCAGCGGTTTGAATCAAAGACCGAGCATTTATAAAGGAGTGTCAAATCCATTGTCTGATGGCGTGTAGTTAAAAAACCATTATTTACTCGCTTCAGATATGTTGTCGTATATTACTGTTAAAGAAAAAACATGCAGCAATTGCTTCCATCACCACAAAGCTACGGGTCAAAATAATTTCTGTTATCATTTTTCACGTGATATAATGTAGCTAATTACGTACACAAGTACGTACCGACCATACAACAAAATACGGCAGGCTTGAATAAACGAAAACATGCATGAGGACCTGTTGCTTCTTTCCATTATTCGGAGTTGAGCAAACTCTCCCATGCATCTCGCATCACATATCATGCACGTATCAACTCCCTATAAATGGGACATATATGTTCAAGTCCTACAACAACAACAGCAACGAAACTTCATTAATCGATGGCTCTCCCAAAGACCTCCTTACTCTTTGTTTCTCTCCTATGCTCTCTCCAATTCCTGCCTTCTTATGGAAAATATTACGACGATTTGGGAATCACCCTAGGATACGATGAAAATCCATCCGTGCTTCTGATGCGGAAGGTCGGAGGCTATGGTGAAAGCAAATCTTCTCTACCTCAGACTAAGGTCGTCGATGTGAAGAACTATGGGGCTAAAGGAGATGGGTCGGATGCCACTCAGGTCTGTGTATATATTTGTTTGAGCTCACATCAACAAAATGAGTCTATAGCAACAATATGAATTTAATAAAGGATTTTTTCTTAGGCATTTGCCGATGCTTGGGAGGATGCGTGCTCATCGTCTACTCCATCGATATTTCTTGTGTCAGGAGTCGGCAGATTCCTTCTTAAGCCTATTACTTTCTCAGGACCATGCAAATCCAGTTTGACAGTGAGGGTGGGCACCGATGGAACATTTTCATGGATTCATAAGTATTCCTTTTGAGAACTAATTCAATATTTCAGTGTTGTTTAATTTGTTCATTAGATCGAAGGAACATTGTTGGCGTCCACGGAAATCTCGGATTGGGATGGCAAGAATCGTAAGCAGTGGATCAAATTCGAAAGAGTAGATAACCTCCATGTCGAAGGTGGTGGTACCATAAATGGAAATGGTGAAGTATGGTGGAAGAACTCTTGCAAAGTCGATAAATCTCAAGTAATTAAGAACTAGTTTCATCAGCAAGTTATATTACTCTGATTGTTTCTCTTTGTTAAGAATACTAACATTACATTTGTTCGTAAATGCAGCCTTGCACAGATGCCCCAACTGTATGTGAATCTTCCAATCTACGTGTATTCTTTTTTCTTTTTGATATACATGCTAGAGCATATATGTATGATATTAAATTTAAAAACAATATTTCTACTCTATAGGCAATGACCTTTAGTGCATGTAACAAGTTACGAGTGGAGCATTTGTTCTTTAAGAATAGTCAAAACATGCATGTTACCTTCGCACGAAGCAATGACGTAGAGATTTCCGATCTCACCATTACTGCTCCGGAGACCAGTCCCAACACTGACGGAATCCACGTTACTGGTACCAAGAACATCCAGATAGATCATTGTGATATAGCTACAGGTGTGTACATATCCACACTTGCATTGCATATACTTGATAGTTATAATGAATCTAAACTAGTTGCAAATCGACTATGTCTTGTATTTAACTTGAAGGTGATGATTGCATATCGATTGTAAGTGGATCACAAGATGTTACCGTCACCAATATTAACTGCGGACCAGGACATGGTATCAGGTTGTATTATATATTGATCTCAATCTAAGTAGGGCATATAACAATATAATTTCCTTTTTAGTTATGATTCTCAACTAGTTGCTAATACATATATATTGTACTACCATAGTATCGGAAGTTTGGGAAAGGGAAACTCGGAAGCATACGTTTCCAATGTATTGGTTGACACAGCAACCCTTCGTGGCACCACAAATGGGGCTCGGATCAAGACTTGGCAGGTAAATGCCATCAATCACCTATAATGCCTTTTCATTTGTTCTTTGCGTACATGGTCCATTGACAATGAGCAAACATATGAATGCAGGGAGGCCATGGAAGTGCAAAAAATATCACATTTAGGAACATGAACATGAACAATGTCAAGTACCCTATAATTATTAATCAGAACTATTGTGATTCTCTCGAATCATGCAAAGAACAGGTACGTCGATAACGATGTACATCTCTATTGATTACAGTGATAATGCCTTCACTATATGCATATGCAAATGATCATCTGTTTTGTTATGTTCTTCAGCCGTCAGCGGTTGCTGTAAGTGATATCAAATACAAAAACATCAAAGGAACAAGCGCAACAGATGTGTCTATAAAATTTGATTGTAGCAAAGCCATTCCATGCCAAGGGATAGTAATTGAGGACATTGACTTGGTTAAAAGTGGGGGTGCATCGACAAAGAGCATTTGCAACAATGTTAAGCTGTCTAAGTCGGGCACAGTCATACCGACTCCGTGTGCGCAGAGCATAAGAAGTGATTACAAGGACCTTAGCATATCCACCTATTGAATATAGCGCATGACAATACTTTATTTTCCATATATTTATGTAGATTATATGCTAAGTATTAAGTAGACAAGAAGTGCTAATCAGAAGAAATGTTAATGTTCATGTACAATATAGGAATATAAGAAGAACCTAAAGGTAGGCATTTCCTACACAAATTTACAAGAATGTGTTAAAATGATGTAGTATCATTTTTATGTCACGAAGTTATATGTATTAAGATGTGCCAATTTGACATGGAAATTGTCATGTTAATGTTATTATGTTGTATTATTATGAGGTCCGGTGATCCTATACTTACATCGAGTACAAAAATTAAATTGTTTGATATGGAAGGGGTCGTGTTTATCATGCCATATAATTAAGGTCTTCTTCATCTTTTACATGACCCTTGTCCCCAAAGAAGGTGAACATCCACTTCCTTTTTAATTTCTATCTATTAATTACAAAAAGAAATGAAGAAGAGTAACTACAAATCCCATATTTCGATCGAATCCTTAGAATGTTCAATGACATTCTCTACATAGAAATGCTCCTACTTGAATACCACACCATTTCTTGGGAGCCCAATGATCTACATAATGTCTACCACTTCGTTTCTATCAATATCCAACATAGACCAACTCAATCCAATAGAGTCATGACAGAAGTAGGTCCAAACCATTTATAGTAGCCAGTTCATAGACTCTAGGTGAGTCTGCATGTAAAGAAAATGTGGTCCACTTCCTCAACAACAACCAATCACCTTGAGCAGGATGTGTTGGCATTCAAAAAGAATGTAATTCATCTATCATTCAGCACAATGCCCACTACCTTAGAATTCACATGAAAATAATCGCATTTAGTGGGATCTTCCATCTTCAATTCCTTATATAAGTTGGATACATATCTGCAAATCAAACACCCTTAATTCAAAAATGCTTTAATGAGCCTTTCCGGTTGGGTACCTCCCATTAAGCTACCTCCAATAATTTCCTTCTCCTATTAATGATTGTTTTTATGGGTCTATGAATTAGTATAAAATGTATCACTCCACAAATATGCTAATCAAATAAATTGTTTAAGCTTCTTTTTTTATACTAGGATGGAAGCAACCCCGAGACATGCTTTAAAAATCAAACCGGACATTGAATTGGTTAGTCATTGAGTTGGTCTAACTAGGTTGGATTGTTGGTTCAAATTGGTAGGATCAGCAATGATGTCAGCATGGCATTAACATTTCCCTGTCAGAAAATGGTCTATTTACGAGTACTAGAATTCGACCACTAATAATTGTAATTAGTCACAATTGTAGTTATGAGCAGATTCTGCTACATCTAGATACAATATATATCGTATACACATCTAATCATATTCCGAGAACACATGATTGCATTGTGTTGTGCATTGGCAAAGTTGTATTTATGAGTTACTGCTCTCATTTTTAGTTGTAATCTCTAATAAATATATGGGAAGAACGATCATTCTCCATATTTCATCAAAGCCCCACTACTCCTCCCAGATGATCTTGCAAGCTCCTCCTCCTCCCCTCACATCCACCACCTCCTCCTCTGCCGATCAACACCTATTGCTCCTACGTTGGCCAACCATAACCTCCTCTTTCGCCCCCCCTCCTTCACTCGCAGCCAGCCACCACTTCCTCTGCCATCTGTGACCCTCACCCTCCTCCTTCACCAGCCGCCATCCCCTCTACCACCACTACCTCCTCCTCCCGTCCGCAACCAACCAACCCCTCCTACTACCACTCATTTGCCTTTGTCTAGTACACCCTCCTCCTTTTCCTCCATCCATGACCAGGAAATTGAACATCAATGCTAGTTCATCTCCTTTGAGCCACCTTTGTTAGGACATCAAGCACTCAAAGACATCTCTTGTTGGCTAGTGAGCCTACTTCTCTTGCACGTATGAGCCCTATGTTTGCTTCCTCCTGGAAAAAAAAGAATTTCTTATGTAGATAGGCTTCATACCCCCACTCGGAACTACCTTTCTTTGTTCTAATCCTTTCTCCATTAGGTGCTTTATGGGACTTCCTAGAGAGTTAGGTCAAAGCATTAGATAGGGGTCCGAACCAGAAAAAATATAAATAAATAATGAAAGCAAATCAAAGCTTATTATATACATATAAAAGTTCATCTACTATATATATATGGATAAAATGGGACTGGCACCATGGAGGAGCTAACTTGGCTCACCCGCCCTATTTTCATCATTTTCTTATTTTTTTGAAAAATGAATTCTTGAAAATTCATCATTATATCTCAATTATGTCATTTAAGTTTCATGTGAAACAGAGACTTCTACATCCTCCATCCAGACAGGGTCAATTTCAACAATTCTGCGACAATTAAAAATAACTATCTAGATGGAGGTCGTATGAGTCTCTATTTTGCACGAAACTTGAATGATATAATATAGAGATACAATGATGAAAATCCACAGAAGAATTTTTCAAAAAATGTGGAAAATGAAGCGGGGTTAGCAAATTTAGCTCCCCCACCCTATTTTCCACATTTTTTTGGTAAAATGGGGCTGCCCCATGGGGAGCTAACTTTGCCCCCCCGTATCATTTTTTGCATTTTTTTTGGAAAACAATTTCGTGGATTTTCATCATTATATCCCCATATTATATCATTCAAGTTTTGTGCGGGGTAGAGACTCCTATGATCTCCATTCAGACTAGTCAGCCTAGTCGACCGACTACTCGACCGACTTTTACAACAACCTTTTTTATTTTTTTTGTTTTTCACTTTTTTTAAAGAAGACATATTCTAATATGCTTAATGTTATATTTAAAGTCAATTACTTCTTTTGTTTCATCATGATGTCATATAAAGTGTACAAATATATGTATATACATACGGATATATGTATAAAAACTAATTTATTTATATATTTCAAATAATTAAAATTCAAAACTGACTAATGACCGACTAATTCTGACTAGTCGCCCGACTGCCGACTAATCCTTAGTAGGTGACCCCGTCCACTGAATACCGACTACTGCTTTCTGCAACCTTGTATCTGATCGACCTCTTGGTGCATGTCCTCTTCATAGGAATAGAGATTCAGAGGTGTCGGATTAGTTAGGTCAAAAGAATTGACTTAACGAGATCAAGATAATCAAAGACCCATGTCGTATGCTGTCACGATATAGGCACACATCCTCTAATCGGAGACACATGTATTACTATGTGTCTAAGTATGTACATTTGGTAGACCAATAGGTTGATGACCTAACTAAGGTCTATACACCGGCACACTGGTATGCATGTGAGGTTATATGAGTAATACGGTCTCTCAAAGGGATCATACATGTTTAGTGTTAAAATGGAAGACATGAGCTCACTCATGAGATATTGGGAAGAATTAAATTTCGTGCACGATGATCTCTCTTTGGAAGCTTGATTGAATTTGTAGGTTTGATATATGCTTTTGGAAAGTATATGATATGCTTTTGGAAAGTATATGATCGATACCAACTCCCAATAGTCGAATGAGAAACTTAATGATAAAACCCTAAAGGAGATAGTCTAAAAGAGAGCTAAAACTTGGGGTTTATTTTTAGTCTTCCCATATGCAAGATGTACAAGTATTAGGAATACCTGAGGGTGATGTTATCATAAGCGATTGTATAACCATGATGCTTCCATTCCAAGGGAATGATGAAACAGGTCTGGATTTTAGTGACTCCTCTCATAGAGAAGTGATTTGATCTTGATCCAAATGTTGGACATTGATCTGAATGTGATTCAGATGTAATGGAAAGATTAGATTTACGACCTTAATTTAATCAAGCATCTATGAGAGATCCGCAAGATCAGGATTTGAGATGTGATCTCAATATCCAGATCACTATATGTGGAACAATACAATCGCCATGTCCTCATCTCCAAGTATCCGTGGAGAAAGCACATTATCCTTGAACGAGTTCATAGATAATTTCATTGTTGATATATGTATCCGAGCATTGAGAAAATATATAATTAAATATTATTTAATTATCATGAATAATATGAATTTGATTCATATTATAAGGAGAGTTATCTAAGATAATTAAATATGATTTAATTATCATAGATGTGAATGATATGAACATGATTCATATTATTTGAGCACTTGAGAATAGAGATCCAAGATGATTAAATATGACTTAATGATCATGGATATGAATAATGTGAATAATACTATCCACATTAATCATATATTTTATAAATGTGTTTTATAATATACACGAGGGAGCCAATTGTGATTTATATTTGTTAATTAATTATTGATGTGAATTAGATTCACATTGGATGATTAATTGAAAAGATATTTTACATTTTATTTTGTGATGTGAATGTTATTCACATTTTTCCAATGGCATGATTGCAATATTCACAAAATAATTTGATTTATTTTTAAGAGATAATTTATAACCAATGTTGTTGTAAATCTTGGAGATCTCATGAGATAATTTACCCATTCCACCATAAGAGGGTGAACGACCACCAACATCCATTGGGATTGAGTGGACGTCCCCCTTTTTTAAGGGATATGCTTCTCATTATCTCCAAGATTGATTAATTAATTTGATCTAAAATTAATTTGTATTGATTTATCAATATATATTAAATAAAATTAATTATTGTTGTGTTTCTACACCAAGATCATGACCATTAAAAGAAATACTAATCAATCTCATCCATTGACTTTGTGTTGTCTATGAGTTGAGATCCATGGATCTCAAAGTACTATATAAGAAGAGGCACCCATTTCTCTTCAAGGTACAATAAGAGACAACAATAATTGCTCTCTCTCTCTCTCTCATTCTCTACACACCAAGTCTCTCTATATCCCTCTCATTGTGGTCATCCACCATTGACCCCTAGAGAGTTGTCATCGCAACAACATCTCCTTCGTTGGATTTTATTTGAGACAGGAGGTATCTTCATTTAGGGACTCGATCAGAACCACGCTTCAAGAGGTAATATTAATACTTGATTGTGGTTTAGATGAAACGATCCGAGAAGTGTTCTTGGATCATGTGATTTCATCGTTGAATTTTTTTAAATTCCGTTGCTTGGAGCAACTAGTGCGACTAGTCGCTCCCAATCACATTCGATGCGATCCTCACGTTTTTGTGACACACTTAAGGATTTTCCCTCCTTCAAGTGGTATCAGATCTAAGTTGGAGGTTTTGGATATGATCCATAAACTTAGGAAGACTTGGGCTCATTAGGGTTTGTGAAAATTTTATCGCATTTCATTCTCGTAGCCCTATTTTGTGATTATTTTTAACTATGTTTAAAATGTTTAAACACAAAATTATCACTTGGATAATATTCTACATTAAATAATATAATCGTGAGATTTGAGTTTGCGTGATTTGGATTCTGATTGCTCAAGATATGATCATTTTAATGAACATATATCTACTATTTCAGGGATGGCGAATCTTGACGTAATTAAAGAGTTAGTTACTTTTTTGCAACGTCTGGAAATACATGCTAACAACTTGGTTTCTATTTTAAATTAAATTAGAAAACTTTGAAAACTTACTTTGCATTATTTGGATTTAAATTGATTGTGATATGTAATAATTTTACTGAGTGAGAGTCACGACTGGAAGTTACATTCCTAATCAAGAACCTTGTGATTGTCATTTAAAAATTAGTGAAATTAATAATTAATTTCATGGAATAATTATGGATAAATGTTTGATAAATATTTGATGATAATTATTTCCTTAATTATTTCTGTAAATGACATTTCCTTAACCAATAATTGATTAGATATGATCTAGATCACAAATTGGTTACATGATTTACTTTCCAACAAACACCGTTGCTTGAATAGGATTGGGATATTGTTTAGCAAATTTCCTTATAGTCAAAATGGTTTTCATTATAAGTATATGGTATAACTTTGATTGAAAAATCTACTATCATCTAAAGTACAATGGGATCAATTGGCATTGTCCTAACCTGAGGTGGATATGGTGTCTATTCGGGGAGCATTGTAGTAGCAGGTTGCTCCATGAGCAGTCTGTTCCACTCCCGCCGGTACTGGCCATGACAACGGGTAGAGAAGGGTGATGACGCGAAACTACGAGGAACTAAGGTGGAAAATTATGAAGTAATGTTGTCCCTAATCAATCGAATCAGTCACAAGAAAATTAAACCACTCAATAAACCAATCAGGCAATCAAAGCATGTAAGCGGTTCACTATTTTTATTTATCTGCTATAACCACCATGGTCGAACACAAGGAGCACGACTAAAGAGCTAATTATCAAATTTCTGGAAATAAAGATTTTTTTGTGGTCTTTAATTTTCGAATATTTTTATAATTTTGAGAGATAAGAAAATGCAAGCAATAAAATAAAACAGGTAATTCGACACCTAGAAAAATAAGGCGAATAGGACACTTAGAAAAATGCTATAAATAGATCAAAATGAAGTCCTAAAATTATACATATATTTTTTCTTAGATAGATAAGATTATATAAAAGAAAACAGAACTTTGTTTTTGGATTTTTGACTATATTTCAGTTTTTAATGGTTTTTGCAACTTTTGAAGTGTTTTTGAGTTTTTGGACACTAAACCTAATATTATTGAATGCCCTTCGGATATGATATAGATATAGATGAGGGCAAATTGTAATATTTTTTGGTATTTTTCTAAAATTCAATGAATATACTAAAAATAAAAGATAGTAGGAAGATTGAAATGATGTTTTTGATTTTTTTACTATCCAAACAACAAGATAAAAATATAACAAAAATCCGTGATTGTAGAACAAACTCAGGGGCACATAGATATATTTTTAGATTTTCAAATAGATAACAGGTCTCTAGAAATAAATTAATCACTCCAAGTATTGTAGAAATTCTACAGTACACAAATCACAATATCTTTTAATGAAATTTGAATACAAATTTGGCTGCACTATTTTCTACAACATATGCAAAAATGAGCAAGTGATATCAAGTATTTAAAGTGTTATTAATACAATAAGCCAAATCAGTGTCCTAAATTCAAAATTCACCATTAATAGTTCGTACATTAGAATATTTTGAAATTTAACACTATATAAATCTATAAAGCAGCTTTCTAACAAAAACAATTCACAGGAAACAGAGTTCAGATGAATCATTTATGAATATTTAAGTGCAAGGGTACATATGCAATAGCAAGTACGAATATGCAGTTCAAAATATAGCTCGAAAGCTCATGGAATATACCAAAAATGAGGGTGAATGACTGTAAAATGCCCCACTAATCGAGGTGGCATGAAGCTGCTCTTGGACAGTAAGGGTACACGCATGAAACTCCAAAATGGTTAAGATTTGAAGGAGGGGGATGGATCTGACGGTGGTTGCTATCCACCCCCTCTCTTCTTCTTCCCTTGGACATCAACAAAAATAAGACCCACCAAGGGTCGACGGTGCGTGACGACGTGGAGGTACTCCGATGTACCTGTAATTAGAAGAAGGGCTCGCGTATAAAACTCGTCCAAGATATTAGGTACACAAAAAAATGAGGTATGAATGGGTTTTCCTTCGATTTGGTGAGGGAAGAAGGAGGTGCTCCGATCACCGTGTATGGTCAAAGATGGAGGAGGTTGTGTGGGGAGATACGTAGAATAGTGGAGGATGGTGATGGTGAAGTAGTGAGTCGCAACGAGGGAGTATGGAGATATACAAATGGTGATGGGGTTACACTACAAACAAGATCAACAATAAAACAAACTAAATTAAACTATGTTACCTAGAATCAAAACACAACAAATGGATGATTTTGCCTAGGATGGCCAACGCTCCGGTGAGCGTGGTCGGTCGTGGCCTTGATTCTAACGAAGAAGAGGCTTGACGGAGACAAACTCTGTGGTACAATAGAGATAGAACACCAAGGGATCACACTAATGGAAGGTGGCTAATGCCCACAACCTCTCTACCACAAAGGAAATGGGGAGTTAGAGGACACATGCAAATATGGTGGATGATTTCAAAAAATGGGAGATGATGCTCGTTTATTTGGTGGAGGAGATGTAAGAGAGGAGGACATTGGAGGAGATCTAATCAAGGTAAGGTGTAAGGTGGTGTGGCCAATGGAGTGGATTATTTCAATTTTTTTGAACTCTAGTGGGTGTCCTCATATTCCATGTGGACTAAAAAATATTCCCAATGAAAATATGCACGAAATAGATGGTGGGAGACTTCAAAATAAAAACTCAAATCATAAAACTTTCTCAAAATAATGTTATCTAAAATATTGCAGAAGAAAGTTTTGCAAAAGATATAAATTAAAAACCTTAATTTTTTTGGGTATAAAATACCCATTTTGGATTTTTATGATTTTTTATTTTGTTGTCTTGTTAATAATATAAGAAACTTAGAAATATTTTTGTTGATTTTATTTTTAATAGAAAGTAGAATATACAACTAGCAAAATAAAATAAAATAAAAGTTAAAATGAAATCTATACAAGAGAAAGAAAAGGCCGTAATCTATTGTACAAATGGGTCCCATAATTGACTTTTCACAAAAGATCCCTGACACTTTCAAAGTATTTTTAGAATTTAAAGGTTTTAAAATGATGAACTTTAAAAGTGAGTGGATTATTGGAGTTTGTATAGTCTAGATATAAAATCTGGATTGCAAGCATATGGGAAAAAATGAAGCTGTTCCATTTATCAATTATTCGAGATGATATTGTTGTAATATTTTTATAATTTGTATATATTTCTATTCAATTAATGTAACCGAAATCATTTGAATCAGAATTGTATAAAAAACTTACAAATGAATGAAGTTTGAGTATATTTGTGTGTATTTTTTTGCAGTTATTGACCTCATCTTCCTACTTCATTCCTTGCCGACCAAATCAATTCTTGACTTGATCTCGGGGTTTAGGGTCATTTTGTATTTATTCTAAATACACCATTCTTTTTCTTTTTCTTTTTCTTTTTCTTTATTCTTTTATTTTTTTACAAATTACATGCTAATTATGCAATATTAACAATATCATGTAAAAAGCTAATCTATGATATTTACAGGTATTCACATGATGTTTTGCCAAGAAAAAGAGTAAAATAAAATAATAAAGAGTGAGAATCAGGGATTCATCACCCTCTATACTTTACCTTTGTTAGTCCCTTAGCAAACACTTATTTGAAAAAGAAGTGAAATAAGAAGAAAAGAAAAGGAATCAAGGTTGACCATTAAAATTATCTAAATTGGAGTATGGCGTTCAGTCAGACCTTTGGATTATTAGTTTGTCGAAACCTTATTAGAAAATAGGTTTAAGACTGAAAAACCCGCAGGTTCCACAGTTCTATGGTCTGATCTCCTTAACAATCCAGATGAGAACAAGTATACATACACAAACTTTGATGACCATGTATCTTTACTTGTATGGTGTAAGTGATAGGTAGCTCCCTACCTTAGAAATGGCAAGGCAACAACCTCCCTCAACATGGTAACTCTAATGCCCTAGTCTAGCTGCTCTTTCCTCGAGGAGCGAGGTATTACATTCTAAGTTCAAGTTCAACTGGCTCAAGAAGAGGGGGGAAAGAAGAGAATGGACCGTGACCAGTGTAGCCACGTATTTCTGGAGCCCAACCAGTGTAGCTAAGTCTCCTGCTGCAAGCTTCATGAGACGAGAATGTGTAACGTAAGTTTTGCTTTATTAGACTATATACACTCCCGCGGGCATTTTATTTTCAATCAGGCCCGCCACTTTTTTTGGGAGTTTTTCTTGATTTTGCACCTTTTTTTAAATGTGCATATGTACAACATATCTACATGGTGCAACATATATACATAAGGACGTTTTCTTCTCGAACCAGTAGACTATCCCTCTTTTGAAGCATTATTGCAACCCATAACTCCTATCTTTAGACCTCAACATCGCCAGATCAAGTTGAGGCGCACTTCCTTCCTAAAAGAAGACGAGAGGTTCCACCTGGAAGTACTACCCTCGTATACTACCCCACGCCAAAGGAAACTGCCTCCTCACCACCTCATCCGTGTGGAGCTAAGTGTAAAGTGCTGGTTCAAGTAAAGCCATTATTTGTGAGAGTCATGCATGCGTTGTTAAGTGTTCTACTTAGACTCATTAAGATGACATGTGAACATAGCCTAGTGGACCCAAAGAATTAAGTCACTAAAGGACTTAAAAATCTTACCCCAAATCCTACAAGGTTCCTCTGAGAATTAGGTGGAATAAGGTCTTAACCAAGCTCTATTTTCCAATTTAATTCCATATTAGTTTAAATGTCAACTATGATTCAGAAGAATATACAAAAATATATACACAAATATTTTTATACAAAATTTTGAAAATGTGCAAAATTTTTGAAAATGTTCGAATGCATGCATGGATTCAGAGATTTTGCAAACTATTTACAAACATTTACACAAGGGTTTTTGCAATCTTTTATTTTCATAAATTTTAAAAAAAGTTTGTACTATATACATAATTTTGATACAAAAATATTTACAAACGCTTTACAAATAAAATAATTTTACAAACATTTGTAAAAAAATAATTTTTTATAAATAGCTATGTATGCACAAGAAAGAATTTTATGTACAAGAAAAATGTTAAAATTTTCTGATTTTTAGGTTGTGGATTTTAGCCATTTTTATTTATTAACACACTCATACAAAGTATGAGTTATGGCTAAAGTATATATACAATATATACGACACCCCCTATACTTAGCTCGAACGATGTCCTCAGAGTGATCAAAGAGCGATGAAGAAGACATAACTCGTACTTAGTATTGGGAAGAGAAAAGAAAGGTTATACTTCAACGATAAATAAAAGAATAAAATGAATAGAGCTCAGTGATTCCCCCTATACTTAGGATTAAGTAATCCTAACTATAAAGTCTGTACCCAAGGAGAAATCGAGGTTCAGAATGTACATGGTTTACCTCCCTTATACTTAGGGTAAAATATCCCTAAGTATAGGCAGGAAACAGAGGTAAAAAGAATCAAAAGAATAATAAAAAAGCTGACACCCCCTATACTTAGGGTAAAGTACACCCTAAGTATAGCATAATCATAAGATGCAAATGAGGTGTTAGACAAAAGAATGTGTGATATGTACATCTGGATCTATACAAGGGAAGAAGAGCAATGATAATCAGGCATGAGATGCAAATGATGTGAGTCGAAGACCACATCTCATGCAAAATGAATGGGGGCTACGTCAACAATCAGCGGATCATGATCTAGATATGGCTTGAGGCATTGACCGTTGATGCGAAAGGTGGACTCAGATGACATCTCAGATATGTCGATACTACCATTGTCATGCACCTTTTGAACCAGGTATGGTCCCTTCCACTTAATATGCAATTTTCCTGGAAATAATCTAAGTCTGGCATCAAACAACCATACTCTCTGATCTGACTTAAATTGTTTATGGCTGATATGAAAATCATGCCATATCTTTACTCTCTCCTTATACTGTAGGCTGCTCGAAAAGGCTGTATCTCTAAGATCCTCCAGGGCTGTCAATTCTGCCTTCCTTTGATCACATATACTCTTTGGATCCAATAATATCTCAGTGACAACCTATAGTGACTTGTGCTTAATTTCAACAGGTAAATGGCATGGCTTGCCATAAACGAGATGAAAGGGAGATGTACCCAAAGGAGTCTTGAAGGAAGTCCAATATGCCCACAAGACCGGATCTAAAAGCTATGATCAATCCTTTCGGTCTTGCGGGACTACCTTCTGCAGTATTAATCTCCTTGTTCGATACTTCAGGAAGACCATTGGTCTGAGGATGATGTGGAGTGTCAACTCGATGGTCTATGCTGAACTCGTTAGCAAGGGTCTTTACCTTGTCATTGTTAAAGTGAGACCCCTTCCCCCCATTAGATATCAATACTCTAGGCACCCTGAATCATGAAATGATATTTTTCTCAAAAATCAACAAATAGTCTTAGCATCTGTGGTTCGAGCAGGTATGGCCTCAACCTAATAACTCACATAATCAACAGCCAACAGAATGTACTCAAATCCCTAACTCTTAGGGAATGGACCCATGAAATCGATGCCCTATGCATCAAAAATCTCAAATTAGTGAATGGGCCGCATCGGCATCATAACACGCTGTCAACAAGTGCCCATCCTCTGATAGTCAGTACACCTCTTCACGAACTCATCAGAATCCTTGAAGAGGGTAGGCCACCATAGGTCGGACTGGAGCACTTTCTGTGTTGTTCTCCTCCCAGAAAGATGTCCTCGTGCCTCAAGCTTGTGGAAGTATGTGAGGATGTTGTGATGCTCCTGAGGAATGCACCGACGACAGATGCTATCCCCTCCTTCATGATAAAGGATGGTATCCTCCCAATGGTAAGACTTGACCTTCGTAAGGAAGGCCTCAAGTCGATGTCTGGGCCAACCTTGTGGAACTTTCTTAGCGACAAGATAATTCACAATGTCGACGTACCATGGGAGAGAGGAGATAGCAAGGATCACCTCATTTGGGAAGGTCTTTGTAATAGGATCAATCTGCTCAGATTCCTCAAGATTTTCCAGATGGGAGAGATGATCTGCCACCACATTTTGACTCCAGGCTTATCCTTAATCTCAATATCAAATTCCTGGAGTAGAAGGATCCATCTGGTCAATCAAGCCTTGGCATCCTTCTTTGTCATTAGGTACCTAATGGCGGTATTGTCAGTAAAGATAGTCACTTTGGATCAAGAATGTATGATATGAACTTATCCAAGGCAAAAATTATGGCTAGCATCTCTTTCTCTGTGACTGTGTAATTCCACTATACGACATCCAATGTACGGATAATGTAGTGAATGGAAAATGGTACTCCATCTCTCCTCTATCCTAGCACTGCCCCCACAACAAAATCGGAGGCGTTCATCATGATCTCGAATGGGAGAGACCAATCAGACAACTAGAGGACATGAGCCTCAACAACTAAGCTTTTGAGAGTCTCAAATGATGCAAGACACTTATCATCTATAATGAGCTCGGTGTCTTTCGCTAACAAATCAGTCAACGATCGGGCAATCCTGCTGAAGTCGTGAATAAAACGTCGGTAGAAACCGACATGCCCCAGAAAAGACCGTAACTTCTGCAAATTGGACGGTGGATTGAGTTTCCTGATGATATCCACCTTGGCCGGATCAACCTCCATGCCCTTGTTGGAGATGATATGACCAAACACCATCATGAAGTGAATCTTCTCCTAAGATAAAACAAGATGGACTTCTATGCATCGTTTAAGAACGCGGTCTAGGCAATCAAGCAAGCATCAAATCCATCACCGTAGACCAAAAAGTCATCCATGAAGACCTCTAAATAGTCACCCACCATGTCTGAAAATATGGACAACATGTACCTTTGGAATGTCGCCGGGGGGTTACATAAACCAAAGGGCATTCGCCTGGAAGCATATGTCCCAAACGGACAGGTGAATGTCATCTTATCATGGTCTTCGGGCACTATGGCCACCTGATTATAATTGGAGTACCCGTCAAGAAAGTAGTAGTGACTCTTCCCAGCTAGCCTCTCTATAATCTGATCAATAAAATAGCGGGAAATGATCCTTCTTGGTGGCCTGATTCAACCGTCTGTAGTCCACACAAATCCTTCAAAAAGTGGGTACCTGGGTAGCTATCTCCTCCCCGGACTCACTCACAACTGTAGTGATGCCCGTCTTCTTGGGCACCACATGCAATGGACTAACCCACTTGGAGTCAAAAATGGAGTAGATAAAATCAACACTCCACCATTTTGATATTTCCTTCATGTCAACCTCTTGAAGATTCGGGTTCAGCCTTCATTGGAACTCATGTGACGTCTTAGCATCCTATTCGAGATAGATATGGTGGGAGTACAAGGTCGAACTTATCCTTTGGAGATCAGCTATGCTCCATTGACAGCCCGCAAAATCGGCCCTTTAAGAGTGTGTTTTTAGCACTCGGAATTGTCGTAGCAGTCGGGCCTATTTTGGTCGTCAAAGAGACCACCTCATTGATATATGTCACATAAGAATGCGATGGTCGTTAATTTTTATTTTACTTGGCAAGAAACCAAGGTCGAACTCAGGGACACGCGTTTCTCTCATATTAATCGGATTTCTATTTATTTAATTAAGTGTTGAGCAAGAGACAATATAGGTCAAATTATGCATGAAGGGCAAGGGGACACAACAACACAATGCATTAAACATAAATATGCATTTTTTCATCCATTTTTATCATGCAAATAGATGCCATGAGATGCGAAGGAAATATTATGCCCGAAATAATCATTACTAAAGCCATAAAATGTACGAGGTGAACAGAATCAGATACTGAAGCAATTTCTATTTATATAGCAAGCAGGCATGAGAAACAAGGAAATCAGGACACTTAGTTGACCAATATAGAGCAGTACAGATCGAAGTGTCAAAGTTAGAATCTAAGCATGCCAGAATAAAGATGATAAAAAGAGCTTCGAAATGACACTGAAATCACCTCAATTGGATAAACATAGCTCAAGATATGCATAGAAGAAGCCAAGGGCATAAATGAAATAAAAACATGAAAAGTATCTACAAACCAGTCCCTGGGAAGAACTCAAATGCAATAAAAATAAGTCTGGAGGACTTCCCTGTAAATAAACCATACGCGCGGGGGTATATTTGCAATTATTGAAACCCGCAAGGGTATGAGTGCAAATAACCCCAGGCGCGCAGGTGCTGCACGCGTTCAGGACCTGTTTGCAATTTGTGGAAGGTTGCGGGCGACTCTGCAAATAACCCAGAAAGCACGTGCTCTGCACGCGCTATCCAGGCTCGGAGGGCAGCTCGGGCTTGGCAGAGGCTCGCTGCTGCTTCGGTTGGCCGTTGCAGGTGGCTCGGGCCACGTGGCGGCTCGAGCTTGACTCGGGCGAGGCTCGGTCCCACCGAGCCTCCGCGCTCCGGGACGGCGACGTGGCTCCTCCAGAGCCGTTGGATCTCCGCCGTAGGGCGAGATCCAACGGTTTCTGCTTCTCCTTCCTCCTCGATAGCTGGCGGCGCGATGGGAGCTCCGGCGAAAGGCCTGGAGCTCCGCCGTGCCTTGCCGTGCTCGGTGAAGCTCAGGGAAGCACGCTCGGCGTATGGCGATGAAGATCTGAAGTCGAAGAAGCCGCAGGAGCCTCTGGAATGCGCTGTCGACGCCTGACTGATGGAGACGGAGCTCTAGAACCTGGCTCCGCCCAATGTCCGGCCATTGGTGATGGTTGACCTGCAAAGGGGGTTAGGATGTGCGTGCGTGCGAGATGAGGTGGACGGAGGGCGTGTGTGGATCGAAGAAGGCGAAGCCCTTAGTGGGTCCTCCTCCGCCTCCGGCAGAGGAGGAAGCTTGGGGTGATGGAGGTTCTGACGGAGGAAGAAGGTGATCGGAGGGGTTGGCGAGGGTGATTGATGATGGGCGGAGCTCGTGGGGAGTTCAAAGAAGGGTGAAGATGACTGTAGAGACCTATAAAATTACAAGAAGATAAAGGAAAAAATATAAAAGGGAGTCGGAGGGACTTACCGGAGCTATGGCGGTCGGAGGCCTGGGCTTGAGGTTCTTGGAGGACCTCGGGGTCGTCGCACATGCTGGTCGGCCATTTCCAGCGAGCTCGGACGGGGCGTGAGCCACCGCGACGCAGCAGACCAACTGCGGGTCTCACCGAGGGAATTGGGTCATCGTCGCTCGATCCTGGCTCCTCCCCCTGTCACAGGGAGGAGGAGGAGGGCTGGGCCCTTCCTCTCGTGAAGGTGGACGGAGGGCGTGTGTGGATCGAAGAGGAAATGGAGCGAGTGGAGATAGCTCCGAGGGTGGAGGTAGTGCTTGCGAGGGTCACGGTTGACTGAGGAACGTCGTGGGGGTAACTGGCGATGGGAGATGGAGGCTGGAGAAGGCGAGATTAATGAAAGGGGGAGCGGGTTGCGCGAGGTGGAACGTGGGAGAGAGACGACGGCTGGAGGTTGACGACGAAGCCCCGCCGTTGGATTTGGATATCCAACGGTGGGGGATTGGGCGCGGAGGGACGGTGTAGATGGGAGGTCGGGCGATGCGAACGGAGGGCGTTGGTTGTGCCACATGGCGTATCGAGAGCGAGGCGCTCAAGGACGGCCTAGATGCGAAGGAAGCTCTGATCCGATGGCTGAAATTAAGGGAAGATCTAGCGGCTCAGATTAGAGAATTGGCGCGTGATCGGAAGGTCTTCAAAGCGCCACGTGGCGCGCTCCTGGTGAGGCGCAAGCATGCGGTGATGATGAGACGGGGGAATGATCGGATGGCAGGGACGCGATCTTCGACAGAACGGTTGTGATGAAAGATCAGATGAGTGATCCAGTGGTGAGCACACAACCACGTGGCGTGAGGGAAGAGCGTCGGCAACGAGCGGTGGAGATTAAGGTATGGGTCTGATCGAAGGGTTGAAGAAGAGGCGGGTACGTGGAGAGGCCTGGGCCGTTGGATCAGAGAAAGATCCAACGGCCAAGGAAGCAGGCGGCTGAAACAAGGAGGGCGGGGCCACGTGGCACCTCCAGAATGGGCCACGTGGCCCAATCAGATTTATTCGAGGGAATTTTTGATTTTTGTGGCTTGAGATGGCCGAATTTGAGAAAACTCAAAACATGAAAGTTGTAGATCTTGATGAGTTCTACAAGTTTCATGTTGACCAAAACTGGAAAAGAGATGAAACAAGGGCCTGAAATATTTTTGAGGGTATTTTTAAGTCTAAAAATACCACGAATTTTTGCTTTGTCATTTTTTTGTGGTTTTTAATTTATTTAGGACTCTGTTAATTATAAGACATTAACAGAGATTTATTGACAAATCTTTAAGCAAGGGGGTTAATTATAGAAAATAAAGATGATGAAACTGAGGTTCATCACCCCCCTATACTTAAACTATGCTCGTCCTCGAGTATCAAAAAGAATGACTAAGTTGGATTAACCCCCTTGTGCATGTGAATATAGGATCCAATCTGATCAAGTCGACTCGGCTTCAGAGGTCCAAATTTTTAGAGTTCAACTCAGCCTTAATCAAGAGGCTTCCAATTCCTCTACTTCTCCAGACTCTCTCTGATGTACATATAAACTAAAGGATATGAAGTTTAGTGTTGACTGCAATTTCGAGAGTAGAGTCAAGTCTTCACCCAAAATCTTGGTCTGAGAAAATCTCCTAAGGACCCAATCCTCAACACTAGGGAATCAATCAAATCTTGCATTCAGTCCACCGTCTCTTTAGTTGTCAGACTTAGAAAATGTGGATGGCAGGCCAGAAGTGGAGGGCATGGGATTGTGTCAATTCTTCTCTCCCTCTCATTGGATAAGGATTCTCTCTAGTGCCTTTTACGCAACACATTTTTTTGGTGTTGATCAGTGCGTCCGTCAAGAGAAGTTGGAGCCGTCTGCACTTGTTTTCCTAGGAGTATACCGGGGTGTGTCTTTTTTGAGTACCTATCGTACCTTCGACACCCAGACTTGTAGCATTTACGATGCAGAGCCCTTTTTTGGTGCAAGCCCGACTCCTGGTCCTAATAGCGGTGGTCCAAGTGGACACTTTGAAATGGTTGGGAGCGCTCGCCTTTGGTGGAAGCTCTTTGATATTTGACTTTGTATGGAATGAGAGCTTTTTCTTTGACATTTCATTGATTTGTAGTATTTTTGGCTAGCTCCACTGCTTTTACCAAGAGTTGGCGCACACTGATCAACAATTTTTTATTTATATTACACCCAGGCACTTAGGTAAACATCAAGAGATTAGTATAAGAATCAAGTTCTCATACTGGCTAATATTGTTGACACTCAGGTTTCATGAAGCCTCCAAAGATTTTATCCCATCCTCGAGCATCATTAGATCAAATCCAGACTCGAATCTCCCGTCCCAATTCCTCGAGTGAAAAATCAACTCATCTCAATCAAAACCGCAGTCGTGCATGCGATGTGCTGATCATATTCTTTATGTCTGAGACTAAGCATGGAGCATGCAAATCTAGAAACCTAGGGGAATGTGGACGATTAAGTCTATGACCCTGATGGCTAAGGCTGGTTAACCGCAAATCTCAAAGACCTCAAAAAGCTAAGTCTCCTTGACCACTTCAGATCCTGGGTGAAAGTGTAAGAGTAGAGGTTTAATCCAACTTCTTCATTTAAAAACATTTTTTTTCAAATTTTGCTCATTTTTATGGATTTTAGTTTTTTTAAAACACAGGTTAGACTCAACTTTCCTTGATAAAAGATTTTCAAAACCATGTCACACAAATGAAAGATTTTCAAAACATTTTCAAAAAGATTTTTCAAAACAAGAAAAACTCATTTTTTTTCAAATCATTTTCGAAAATATTTTTATCAAAATAGTGTAACATAGTTAGAAAAGCCGTGAAATCATTTGAGTTCTCTTAGTCCGAAGAAGTTTACTTTAGCCAAAAAGTTTTAAATTTTTCAAAATTTTCAGATATTAGCTAAAGTAAGTATATCGTATATACGATTTGTATATACGATATACCCCCCTATCCTTAAACTTTGTTATGTCCTCATAGCACGAAATGATACGAGTCCATAGGTCCATTTAAGTACAGAGAAATATACGGGAGCTAAGAGGTGATCCCCCTATACTTAGGTTAGAAATAACCTAAGTATAAAGGCAAGAAAAGATGAGTAGAGAAATCACAGGGACTTGGGTCCCCCCTATACTTAGGCTGAGATTAGCCTAAGTATAAAGATGGAGATTGATGTTGGAAGAGACCCAAGGTGAACGAAGAAGAAGGATGAATATACAAGTGAGCGGCTGAATCTTCGGAGATGAAATGGAGTATCTTCGGTTTTGGGGTACGTGTCACATCAAACAAAGCTAAATCAAGCAAGCAAACCCTTAGTTTCACCAACTCACACATGAAACCAACCAAAGTTGGTTTATTATCTTGTCTATTTTATTGGTGATAAACGTTTGATTTTTTTTTACGCAAAGAAAAGATGTGAAGTGAAAATCATTGCGTAAGCGAGGGTATTGCTCTCCCAAAACCGAATTTTACTCCATTTTTGGTTGACTTGCAATTAACAGTCCCAATTTTATTTTAGGTTATCACTGAATTATAGTTAGCACAAAATCAAGAAATCATCGTCTACCGTTCATTCCATTTTCCATTAATCCTAGGTGATCAAGCTAGGAAATGAAAGCCGCAAAAAACATGTATTCGAAGAAGCCGCGATCTAGGCTAAGCGAGAAATCATGCAGTGATTCGACAAAAACACGTGAAAAAACGGGGGTTGTTTTGAAAACCACATCCAACATGTATGCAAGTCGAAAAAGCCGCACCTAATCCTGCATCTATTAGCGGTGATTAATCTTCATTAATTTTTAGCTACGTGATGCGAGATTATGTGCGTCTATCATTTAGTGTGTCCTACCTACGATCAAGCACATAAGAAATAAAATGAGCTCATAGAGCCGCATGCCTATCCTAGATCGACACTCAAGTGGGGACGATCCCCACACAACCACGATCGTTCGATTACAATCGCGAGTCTTCGATCGAAGACTGCTGTAAAAGACGAATTATTAAAAAAAATGAAATGCAACAAAAATGCGAGACACCTTTTTTTTCTTTTCTTTTCTTCCTCCTTTGCTCCAAGCATGCTCCTGCGGCTCCTCGCAGCGGGGAACGTCCTGCCCCTCGCCTCCTTGATCCATCAAGGGCCCTGCCACAAAAACCTAATCCTCCTTGATCCATCAAGCATCCCCGGCAACGGCGCCATTTGACAGCCCGCAAAATCGGCCCTTTAAGAGTGTGTTTTTAGCACTCGGAATTGTCGTAGCAGTCGGGCCTATTTTGGTCGTCAAAGAGACCACCTCATTGATATATGTCACATAAGAATGCGATGGCCGTTAATTTTTATTTTACTTGGCAAGAAACCAAGGTCGAACTCAGGGACACGCGCTTCTCTCATATTAATCGGATTTCTATTTATTTAATTAAGTGTTGAGCAAGAGACAATATAGGTCAAATTATGCATGAAGGGCAAGGGGACACAACAACACAATGCATTAAACATAAATATGCATTTTTTTCATCCATTTTTATCATGCAAATAGATGCCATGAGATGCGATGGAAATATTATGCCCGAAATAATCATTACTAAAGCCATAAAATGTACGAGGTGAACAGAATCAGATACTGAAGCAATTTCTATTTATATAGCAAGCAGGCATGAGAAACAAGGAAATCAGGACACTTAGTTGACCAATATAGAGCAATACAGATCGAAGTGTCAAAGTTAGAATCTAAGCATGCCAGAATAAAGATAAAAAGAGCTTCGAAATGACACTGAAATCACCTCAATCGGATAAACATAGCTCAAGATATGCATAGAAGAAGCCAGGGGCATAAATGAAATAAAAACATGAAAAGTATCTACAGACCAGTCCCTGGGAAGGACTCAAATGCAATAAAAATAAGTCTGGAGGACTTCCCTGTAAATAAACCATACGCGCGGGGGTATATTTGCAATTATTGAAACCCGCAAGGGTATGAGTGCAAATAACCCCAGGCGCGCAGGTGCTGCACGCGTTCAGGACCTGTTTGCAATTTGTGGAAGGTTGTGGGCGACTCTGCAAATAACCCAGAAAGCACATGCTCTGCTCGCGCTATCCAGGCTCGGAGGGCGGCTCGGGCTTGGCAGAGGCTCGCTGCTGCTTCGGGTTGGCTCGTGACATCCGAGCCTCCAGGCTAGGTGGCGATCAGGCTCGGCGTGGTCTCTGGTTCTGCCACGTGTATCAGGACCTGGATGTGATATGCGGAAGGTGCGAGGGCGCCGATGCAAAAAGCCCACACCCACGTGCGTGAGGCACGTGAGCTAAGGCTCGGGCTTGGGGGCGAGGTTCGGCGCTGCTTCGGTTGGCCGTTGCAAGTGGCTCGGGCCACGTGGCGGCTCGAGCTTGACTCGGGCGAGGCTCGGTCCCACCGAGCCTCCGCGCTCCGGGACGGCGACGTGGCTCCTCCAGAGCCGTTGGATCTCCGCCGTAGGGCGAGATCCAACGGTTTCTGCTTCTCCTTCCTCCTCGATAGCTGGCAGCGCGATTGGAGCTCCGGCGAAAGGCCTGGAGCTCCGCCGTGCCTCGCCGTGCTCGGTGAAGCTCAGGGAAGCACGCTCGACGTATGGCGCTAAAGATCTGAAGTCGAAGAAGCCGCAGGAGCCTCTGGAATGCGCTGTCGACGCCTGACTGACGGAGACGGAGCTCTAGAACCTGGCTCCGCCCAATGTCCGGCCATTGGTGATGGAGGCTCTGACGGAGGAAGAGGGTGATCGGAGGGGCTGGCGAGGGTGATTGATGATGGGCGGAGCTCGTGGGGAGTTCAAGGTAGGGTGAAGATGACTGTAGAGACCTATAAAATTACAAGAAGATAAAGGAAAAATATAAAAGGGAGTCGGAGGGACTTACCGAAGCTATGGCGGTCGGAGGCCTGGGCTTGAGGTTCTTGGAGGACCTCGGGGTCGTCGCACATGCTGGTCGGCCATTTCCAGCGAGCTCGGACGGGGCGTGAGCCACCGCGACGCAGCAGACCAACTGCGGGTCTCACCGAGGGAATTGGGTCGTCGTCGCTCGATCCTGGCTCCTCCCCCTGTCACAGGGAGGAGGAGGAGGGCTGGGCCCTTCCTCTCGTGAAGGTGGACGCCGGCAAATGGAGGGGGAAGCGGCTTATTTGAAGGGCGGAGATGGCGGAAATGATGGTGGAGACGTGGGTTTCAAGGAGGAAATGGGGAGCGTGGAGAGAGCTCCGTGGGTGGAGGTGGTGCTCGCGAGGGTTACGGTTGACTGGAGAAGGTCATGGGTAGTGGGCGCATGGAGATGATGGCTGGTGAGGGCGAGAAAATGGGAAGGGGGCGAGGTGTGCGAGTGGAGATCGTGTGCGAGAGGGCGTCTGCTGGAGGTTGACGACGGTCTCCTGACCGTTGGATCTGGAGATCCAACGGTGGAGAGTAAGGCGCGGAGCGATGGCCAGGATAAGATCTGGGCGATGCGATCGACGGGATCGGGTGCTGCCACGTGGTAGGCTGTAAAAGAGGCGGTAGCGAATGGCTTGGATGGGACCAAGGGGTCGATCGGATGGATGAGATTGGCCCAGGAGATAACGGCTGTGATGAGAGATCTGGGACGCGATCGAAGGGCGCTCAAGATGCCACGTGGCGTCATGTGGTCGCGGCGCTAAGGGATGGTGAGGATGAAGCGCGGGGGAAATCTGACGGCTAGGAAAAGGCGGCTACGTGGAGAGGGATGGGCCGTTGGATCAAGAGGCCGATCCAACGGTTGGTAGGAGAGGCGGAAAAGACAAAGGAGGCGGGCCACGTGGCGCCCCCAGATTGGGCCACGTGGCCCAATCAGATTATTAGGATGATATTTTTGATTTTTAGAGGTTATAGAGGCCGAATTTGAGAAAACTCAAAACATGAAAGTTGTAGATATTGACGAGATCTACAAGTTTCATGTTGACCAAAACTGGAAAAGAGATCAAACGAGAGCCCGAAATATTTTTGAGGGTATTTTTAAGTCTAAAGATACCACGAATTCTGTTTTGTCATTTTTTTGTGGTTTTTAATTTATTAAGAACTCTGGTAATTATTAGACACTAACAGGGATTTATTGACAAACTTTTAAGCAAGGGGGTTAATTATGAGAAATAAAGATGATGAGACTGAGGTTCATCATCCATCCTATCGCCTTGCGGTTCCTCTCAAGAACCTCCATCAATCGAGATTCATGCTTTCCAGTCAAATCCTCTGAGATAATGATTGGGTACATCTCATGCTTACCCACAAAGAATCAATACTTCAACGACTGCGACAAAGGCTTTAGTTCTAGACAACTAGGAGCTGGCAAATGTGGCTTTTGAAAGGTTTGAGTGAATGCAACTAGATCTGAATGAGAGAACTCTCTCTGATCATACAAAACTGACGAAGACGGCTCTGCTGGTATATCTATACTCGGTGCTGGCACGATCTCCACCCTAGCCGGTGGCTTTGTGGAAATCAGACAAGGTAGTAAATGATTAAACTCTGCCCAATCTATGACTGAATCTGAGGAATCTGAATCAAAATCATAAGATACAAAATCTATTTCGTTGTCCTGAATGCGATCGTCAGATTCAATAGTGTCCTCAACCAAGAGTGCGCTCTTCGAACTCTCCTCTGCTGGAAACTATGGATGCTCACCATCTGAAGGTGAGAGAAGGGCCCGTGAAACAGGATCGGACCAAGCGGCTTCATCATCAGTGATCAAAAAGTCAGACTTCAGGTGGACGTCTCGCTCTCTGTCGTCTTCTCTGCATCACTAAACTACTTTGAGCAAGCTGAGTCCCGTGCTTCGGTCTCGTTAATTATCTCTATTTGTATACTCTCGGCCTCGACGCGAAAGTACACCTTCCCACTATCATGGCCGGACACCGCCTTGGCTATGGTCAAGAATGGACGTCATAGAATCATGATGGTATCGGTCACAGATTCAGGGATCTCCATGTCCATCACAACAAAGTCTATGGGGAATTTCATGCTCTGAATTGTAACAACCACGTCCTTCAACAACCCCTTCAACCTTTTGACAGATCTATTAGAAAATTGAAAGATTGTCCTGCTCTATCGAAGAGGGCTGAACTTGAATCGGTCGAGTAAGGCTGCCAGAAGGAGATTGATAGAAGAGTCGCTGTCTAGTAGAGTACGATCGAACCTTTGCTCATGAATGTGGCATTTGACATAGGGAGCTCCTGTATCTAGCCTCTTGGCAGCCAGATGGTTCTAAGTAGCGAGGCAGGTGACACAGGTCATCACATGGATTTCTTCCTGATGGTTCCTCTTCTTCTTGTGGATAGTGATTTTCTTTCTCAAATTCTTCTAGAAGAGAGGGATGTGCTCAAGTGCCTCATGTAGAGTCAGCTGGATATGGAATCTGTCAATCATCTGCTGGCTGAATTCTAACTGTTGATGTTTTTTTTTTGAATTTTCTTTTTTATCCCCCTTCGCTAAGCTGAGTGCATGAGGGAAGGAGATGGCTGGACCCTCCTCAGATAGAGGGCTAGGAATAGGTTCCTACTGCTGAGAAGGCATGGAATCCATACAAGTATCATCAATCATCACATATGGACTCGAAGTTCCTTTACTAATTTTTGGGGTTTTTCATAATGTTCTGAGATGCAAGAACAAGAGATGAGACAGTTGGAATAGAAATGGTGCTATCAGTGCCACCCACAACATCGGACCTTGAGGCATCATCAATGCACTCTAGCTCAGTAATTGGGAATCTGGTGGCGTCGGTACCATCTTCTACATCTGGAGAAATGACGACCTCAGTACTGTTGGCCGGATCAACGTCCTTGGTGGCTTCAGCACCACCATCATCGTCATCGTCATTAGCAACATCAATGCCACTATACTCCTCGTCTGGCGCTCCAGAATCCTCGTGATGTCGTTGCTCAGATGAGGCCCCCGCCAACTGGCATCCTATTGCTCCTAAGTGACACAAAATCAATACTAAATGTGTATGAAGAAATGTCACCTAATAACTCACTAGGAGTGGTGGTTTCTGTTAACTGTACCTACTTAGATTTTCTTTTTAGGTTATTAGAGTTGGGCTCAATCTGAGCGGGTATAGTGGCCTTTCCTTCAACGAACTTCCTCATCTCCTGGCAGAACTCTTCCATCTCCTGCCTAAATAATGCCTACTGGTCTGAGGGGGAGGCTGAGAATACTGTTGAGGCTACTGCTTGTGTTGCCTCCACTGTTGTCCCTGCTGATAGAGATGATGACCCGACTATAAATACTGCTGCTGTGGCTGGTGGGAGAACTAGGTCTGTTGCTACTAGACGAACTGTCCATCATGAGATGGAGGCTGCTGCTGGGATGAGGTACCTCTGGTCGACCACCTAAATCCGGGATGATCTCGGTGGATCCCAGGCTGCTGTCAGCCATACCAAATCCCGTAAACTTCCATCAACAGCTCCTTCTCATAGGGGGATGGAGGGAGAACTGCCAGTGCCTGATCCTGCTGATACACCACCATCTGAGTGTCCTGAGAAGGTGGTGGCTAAGAGCATTGATGCTGCAACTGCTGGACCGACTCCGTCTGGATGCGGTACACTTGTCTGTACTGGGCAGGGTGTTGGGACGAGCCGCTGTTGCTAGGATTAGCTCATGACCTGAGATGGGGCTGAGAAGCCGTTTGTGCCTCCTGGAGACACGTGATCTAGGTCTTCAGGTTACCCAGGGTCTGTGCCAACTGATCTATCTGAGTCATGCCCTGGCACTGTTTCTTCTCGATGATCTTAATGTGGTCCAGTTTCTCGCTGATGATGCCATATCAGCGGCCGATGACTCTTCTTGTATTGCGGTTGCTGAAGAGGTGGATAGACCTGCATTAACTCGTGCTATCTTCAGATAGGACACGACATGGGGCGAGGGCTTCCCCTGAGTGTAGAACCAAGTCTGCGACATCACTGTATAATTCTCAGCCATCTCGTCATAGATGGCCCAGACCTGGTCTTTGTCTTTGGCGAAATATGATCCCCCACAAGAAGCATTCACTAGCCCCTATGACTCTGGAGTCAGCCCACAAATGTATCTCTATACTAGATTGGGCTTGGAAATGTCGTGATGTGGACAACGATCAATGAGCTCACGGAATTGATCCCACGCCTCATGGAACTATTTATTGGGGATCATAGAGAAATTGTTGATCAGAACTCGTTATGCGTTCGTCCGACTAAGTGGATAGTACTTGTTCAAGTACTCGGTCTGAAGCTGCTCCCACAAAGTGACATATCTCCCTAAATGCTTCAGCCAGTAGGATGCGCTGTCAACCAGGAAGAATGGAAAAGCCATCATCTTGATGATGTCCTCATCCACGAATCTGTCATGGACAGTGATGCAGATCATATCGAACTCTTACAGATGTAGATGCGGCTCCTCGGTGGCAAGCCCATGGAATTTGGGCAAGATTTGAATGGTCTGGGAGGGAGCTTGAAGTCTCCCAAAATCGTCGGAAGCAATGGTGTGTAAGGGTTGCACCAGGGTTGTGCAACTCCCTCATCGGTCGGGCTGATCGGACTAGCTCCTGTGGCTCATATGGCTTTCCTCCGTCTCCTCCTCCCAACTTTGGAATCTCTCCACCGCCTGCTCGATTTGGCTCTCCTCTGTCGGCTTGCATATGTTCCATCTCTCTACCATCCCTGCCATAGTCTCCCTGGTCTCTAATCTGCCTCTGCATCGTCTCCAGGGAGGCTAACAAAGTGTTGTTTATGGTGCCCTAGTCTATAACATATGTGGTACTATGGGTTGTCCATCTGTGCGCTCTTCACTGATGGCCATCTCACGGGTCTCTGCAAAGGCAAAAGATCCGAACTCAGGTGCCGTCAAATGTACAAATATCTGTGCTGGTCTCTGCTCGGGTACCTCAGGACTAGAAGAAGGGTGGTAGAGGAGGAATAGGGCGGAATCGAACTCGGGTTTGGAGAGAGGGTCTAGGCTCTCTCTAACTTGCCTAGATGAATGGACGGAGTGCTTGAGAGCGGTGCTGCCAAAGGCTACCTATGGAACCTCTGGCCCATCATCGTGATGTGGGAAAATGCGGATGAGATCTGGTAAGCAAACAAGATCAAAAGTAAAAGACCCCAATTTAACCTATGCAACGCTGAGCTGATGAATGTGAAGGTTCGGTCGTTAATCTTGTCAATTTTATTTAGGTGATAAGTCAGTCTTGCAGAGCGATTAAGCGAGCTGGTAGGAACCCTATGCTCCCAAGAGACTGGCTCAATACCAAATCTAGATATTTCCCAACCAATATAAGTTGCGGACCGTTTACCTGCTACTTGATCAACTCGCTCTACTAAGGACGTCGCGGCCCGCATTATCGGATACCGGAGAGATCCACATTGGAGAATGACTACCCCCAAGATCAGTAGTCTAACAAGAGTTCAGGTGTGGCTCTAGCCTAGTGTGGGTCACTCTCTCGCACAAGCAAATCAAATGATGAGGGAATGACTCTCCCAAGATAAATTTTTAGGTGAGGTGTCTTTTAAGATCAAGTTTATTTAGCAGTCCTAATTTTATGATTATATCTTTTTATGGTATTTTTTAATAATCAAATAAACACCTAACGAATTTTTGATCTCCTGATTATTTAAGTAAAAAAATCTAAGGGCCAAAATCTTTCAGAATCAAAGAAAGAAAATGCGAAGAAAATAAAATCGATGAAAAATCGCGGTGAGGTCCCCGAGCACACCAATGCTCGGCAAAACAGACCCCGATATGCCAAGTGTCCAAGAAAGTGTCTGAGTGTCCTTGTATTATTACAACAATGATAATGTGTTGGAAAGTAAACTACTCTATGCTAATCTATCAGCTATAACTAGTTCTACTCCGGCTCCTGCTCCTCCTCATGTACGGATCTCCTCCAAAGCGTCTCGGGCAGTTCCTCACACAAAAAGCAAAACAGAAGCGGGTCAGAAACAATTATAACAAGTAGATATCAAAATATGCAAAAAGACTGAAATTACTATTAAGTCGTACTCCTCGGCAACGGTGCCATTCTGATGACGTGAAATTACGATCAACTAAGGTGGAAAATTATGAAGTGTCATTGTCCATAATCAATCGAATCGGTCACAAGATAAATAAAGCACTAAATAAACCAATCAGGCAATCAAAGCATGTAAGCGATTCGCTATTTTTATTTACCTGATATAGCCAACAGGGTCGAACACAAAGAGCACGATTAGAGAGCTAAGGAGTCAAATTTCTGGAAATAAAAGATCTTTTGTGGTTTTTAATTTTCAAATGTTTTTAGAATTTTGAGAGAGAAGAAAATGCAAGTAATAAAATAAAAATGGTTATCCGACGCTTAGAAAAATAAGGTGAATAGGACACTCAGAAAAATGCTATAAATAGCTCAAAATGAAGCCCTAAAATTATACACATAGTTTTCCTAGATAGAAAAGATTATATAAAAGAAAACAGAACTTTGTTTTTGGATTTTTTGACTCTATTTCAATTTTTAATGATTTTTTGCATGTTTTGAAGTGTTTTCTAGTTTTTGGACACTAGACCTAATACTACTGAATGCCATTCGGATATGATATAGATATAGATAAGAGAAAACTACAATATTTTTTTGGTTTTTTTTGAAATTTAATGGATATAATAAAAATAAAAAATAGTAGGAAGGCTGAAATGATGTTTTTGATTTTTTTGACTATCCAAACAATAAGATAAAAATACAATAAAAATCCATTGTAGAACAAACTTAGGGGCACACAGACATATTTTTAGATTTTCAAATAGATAACAGATGCTCCAGAAATAAATCAATCACTCAAAATATTGTAGAAATTCTATAGTACACAAATCACAATTCTTTTGATAAAATTTGAATGCAAATTTGACCGCACTAATTTCTACAACATATCAAAAAATGAGCAAGTGATATCAAATATTTAAAGAGTTATTAATAAAATAAGCCAAATCCGTACCCTGAATTCAAAAATTCACCATCAATAGTTCATACATCAGAATATTTTGAAATTTTATACGACGTATATCTTTAAAGTAGCTTTCTAATAAAAAAATTTCATAAGAAACATAGTTCAGATGAATGATTTATGAGCATTTAAGTGCAGGGGTACAGATGCAATAGTAGGTATGAATCTGCAGTTCAAAATATAGCTCGAAGGCTCATGGAATATACCAAAAACAAGGGGCATCTATATACGGGCCGCTTCGAAAAGAGCTAAAAACAACGGAGAACAGAGCAGCGACACTAGCTAGATTGTTCTCCCGGGCAGGGGCAATGGTAAGAGGACAAATCAATCTCTCCTGCGCTGGTGGAATCTTTTCAATCCTGCGCTTTTGTTCTTTGTCCCCTGTGCTTTGAGCCAAGAATCCCATCGCCCCCGCCTGTTCAACTTGCCTGCCTGTTTTTCCAGTTTGACAATTCTCGAGCAAATATTCGTAATAAGTTGATTGCGAAATGCTCCACTAATGCATGTAGCGTGAAGTTGCTCTTGGACAGTAAGGGTACACGCGTGAAACTCCAAAATGGTGAGGGCTTATGTGTAAAACTTATACCCCTTGGCTGGATGGCTAAGATTAGGAGCGGGATGGATCCCACGGTGGCTGCTGTCACACCCCCAAATTCTGTGATCGAGAATGATCGTGCAAACACGGTAGCTGGATGCTCGAGAATGATCGATGGAGCTAGACTTTGGGAGGAGTTTGATAATACGTGGATATTACGGAGGTTATCCATGAGAGTCTGGAGGCTCAACCGTACGTTACAAGGGAGAAGCGTCACACAGGACACTGGCTCGGTGGCAGAGTGTCGTGAATCTTGTAGCAGTGCGAGTAGCGAGTACAGACAACAATGCAAGACATGACAGGGGATGCACGCAGCGGGTACGTACGTGAGCGCAGAAGGGCGGTATGCAGTGAAGCAGTATGCATTGAGGAGCAATGCGGTACGATCACATAGGCATATGCAAGAAGGCGCACAGTATCGGTACTGATGCGTGGCGATCCACAAAGGCATGGAGCGTTGTAGGTGCTGAGTACGAGCACTGTTGAGCATGCTCGGTAGTACACGTACGAGAGTGGTCTGGATGCCACAATAGCGAAGTTATGGAGGACTTCCCCTTAGCATACAGAACACTAAGGAAGGATTTACCACACGATGGTATGGAGGCCGCGGGTTCCCTTTGGCACAAGACCGAGTATTCGGTGGCATTCGATGAATTATGGCAAAGCTGCATCAGCAAGCGTGGGAGCGCGAGCGTGCTGATGACTGGGCGGTTGATTGTGCGTCAACTGTGTGGGAAGACGAAAGGACAACAAGGGAGTCGAAAAGACGAGCAGACGAAGAGTTGTTGAGAAACGTAAAGGGTTGCCGAAGAACTCGAAGGGTCTCTTGTGTCTTTATATATCATTATTGTAACTGTAATAATGAGTGACCCTTGGGTTGCCTTAAGTCTTGTATAAAAGGAGAGGTGGTGGCTTATTTATAAACACACAAGTGTAGAGTGTCACCACCCACTCCAGAGAGAGTTCCCCTTCTAATAATGAGAAGAGTTTTGTGCCCGTGCTTTTGTGATCGAGTAGTTGTGTTTTGAGCGTTCTTGAGTGAGTTTTTGAGAGTGTTCTTGAACGATCCATAGAGTCGAGCTTGTGCTTGTGTTTGAGCGTCGGTGCATTAGCAAGTAGGAGTATTGATGAATCCCCATTCATCACTCTTTATCCTTTTATTTTAGCTAAAAATCTTTGAAGATACCATGTAGATACTTGTAAATATAATAAATTATCAAATTGCATGCTTTGTGTAAATAGCAATAATTAGCATGTTTTTGTGCAAAAATAAAAGAATAAAGAAATAAAGAAAAAAAGGGAAATATTTAGAATAAATATTGATTGACCTGAACCCAAGGGAGGGCCAAGCATTGGCCTGACCGCAAAATAAAATAGGTAGAGAGAGATAGGACCATTCATCCTTGTACACATTTCCTTCTTTGTGTATATATGCTATTTTCATAAAATAAAAATATATATGTGTTTCTCACAATTTGTATATATTTTTAAAAATAAAATAAAAATAAGAAAAACAAAATAAAAATAAAAATAAAATGATTTCGCTCTCCTACCCTTGTACATACCATGTATATATCAATAATTCACTTATTTATTTTACCCTTGTAAATAAACAATAAAAATAAAATAAAAATTAATTTATATACCAAATTTTATGTTGTAAATAAATAAAATATAAAATTGGTATAATTATACAAAAATAAAATAATAAAAAAATACAAAACACATAGGTATTTATACCTGTATATAATCTTATATTATGTATATACATTAATTTATTTTTCAAAAAAATAAATAAAAATTACTAAAAAATTTGAAAAATAATAAACATTTTTTATTTTATAAATATTTTTTAAATAAAATCATTTGCTATTTTTAATTTAATTTATAAATAATTTCGAAATGCTGAATTTTGATTGGTCCACGGGAGAGTGCTGACCCCCAGTCAACTCCCCCCTGGACCACATTTCGCCCGGATCTGGTTTTGACCCGACTTTGTCGATTTTTCGCGTCGCGATCCGATCACCATCCTTCCAAACCTCGGGCTCCGATTGTTGAGCAAACATCCACGATCCACGCCTGTCATCCTTTTTAGGGGTCCGAGCCTTGGAATGCGCACCCGATCCCCATCTTCTCGGTCCCCTGCTCATATAAAGCCTGAACCTCAGCCGCCAATTCACGCATCTTTGGCCCTTCCCCTCCTCTCCGATGACCTCCTCCTCTTCGTCTGAGTGACAGCTGACGCGAGAGAGAGTTGCAGCGAGGTTTAGAGTGTCGGAGGCCTCTGGTCCGGCGTACACTCCGCTGTGCTCCGCCGCGAGGTGAGCTCAACCTCTGGACGCGTCGCCCCATTGAGGCCATGACCCTCGGAGGTCCAGCACCTCCAGCCCAGACGAATACACTCGCCAGGTAGCTTAGATAGCAGTAGGTAACTTTAGATTTTGATTTTTATTTTTAGGTCCGCCAAGCTTTCATCGATCACCCACTATACTCTGATCATCCATTCACCCTTCTGACCATCCCTTCACCTTCGCCAAATTTCTCTCCACCTTCTTCGCCCCTTCAGCCACCCTGGTTCTCCACGGAACAGGGACATCGGTTCTCCTCCGTCGTCGCTTGCCGGAGAGCCACGCGCCGCCTCCCTCGTTCACCTACTTCGCCTCTAACCAGGTCAAAGCACTTTGCCCTCGACCCAGTGAGCTTTCTGTGCAGGTTTGAAGTCCAACGAACCTCATCTGGAGGTCCAAATGTTGAAGAACAGGAGCTCCATGTCTCCTTCATCGCCGGAGCACTCCGGTCGCTCCAAGCCTCATCGGAGCCCACCAGCAGCTGCGGACCACCTTCAGCTTCGATTCGCACATCATAGCAGCCCCAGAGGAGACCTCATGCGCGCGCAACGGCCGGACGAAGTTCGTCGGCGACCAGTTCATCCAGAGCTCTCCTCCGTCGTCCGATCGAGCTCGTGCCAGTTCTAATCTCAGCCATCCATCTGCGGGAGGTTCGTAGCCGTCCGATCCATCTGAGGATCTGATCTGGGACATCCACCGCCGAAGGGGTACTAGCCATTCTTGACCGTCAGATCTTAGGTGGACCGTCTTGATGAATCTGTGATTCATCGCCTTTATTCTTTCATTTTGGCTAAAATCCTTGGTAAAATACATGTAAATATCCACTAATTCCAATTAAATATCATTCCAACTGTAATTATTAAAATTATATAACTAACACTTAAATTATGCAAAATAAAAGAATAAAGAGAAAAAGGAAAATAAAAATAAAAGAAGGATGTATATATAATATACAGATTGATCCTAACCCTGAGACGAAGTCAATATTGACCGGGTCGACAAAAGAAATAAATAGAGGAAGATAAGGATCCTAATTTATAAATATTCAGAAAATATAGACCAAAAATATAAATTACCCATTTTTCACCATATAAATACTTCACCTATTTTATTTATCATCAAAACCACTTCAAATTAAAACACTCCTTTTATAAAAGTTGTTCACAAAAATATATATTATTTTAAAAAAATATCAGAAAAATAATCCGTGACAAAAGTAAAATAACCGTAATGGGGGAAAAGCGCAATAGCTGACTTTCTAGGTTCATAATTATTTATAGAAAACTCTAAATTGACCAAACTCACTTTTAAAATCCGTTTTATACTTAATACTATTTATTAAAAATATAAGAAAAATAATCAGATAAAACCAGTTAGTTTCGATTTTTTGGACCCGTTGTCTATGTGTACTATATGTAGAAACTTCAACGATTTTTAATTAAATAACCGTTAACCCGATTAACTTAATTCTTTTTTCTAAAATCATCTAAAATTGTACATAAAAATGTAAAAATATAATTAAACCAAAATATCCAAAAATACTCCATTTTTTCCATAGCTTCCTCTTGAGCTCCGAGATTGTGAGGGTGACAGCCTCTGGTCCTGTCGTTGAGCGTGAGAGAGAGAGGCCGGGTGCGATCATCGCCGATGTAGAGATCCATCTCCGCTGTGCAGCAGCCTCCACGCCGCCGCCGTGTAGAGGCAAAAAAATCTCGGAGCGTCCGCTCCGCTTCCCAGGCGCACACCCTCGGTTTCCACTCCAGATTCTCAAGGTTAGATACTCTTCCATTCTATCCTCCTTCCTCCTCTTCTCATCCTCCCTTCTTCTCTCAACCCCTCTATTCTCTGTTCTCTGAATTTTTTTCAGCCATTTTTTATACACAAACCGTTCCAAATCATCATCATTCCCTAAGCCTCGTCATCTTCACTTCTATCTGCTATTTCTATTATCTCCTGCCACACACAGTGGCCGGAGCTCTGGTTCCAATCCATCGCACGAGTGGAATCCCATTCATCTCTCTCTGATTGATTTGGACCGAGTCGTAGCACTCGAGTCGGGTCTCCGTTTGCAGGTCGCCGATGAACAGGACTGATTATCTGGATTACATCCAGCGCAGTACGGGTCGAAATTCGATCACGAGCATACGAACATAGCACCACCGCTTTGACTTGAACGGAGATCAATAACCTGAAATTTAGATCGAAAACCCCCCACAACATTATCAACGCAGCTGCAATATCCATTTCCACATGGCGATCTGAAATTCAACACCGGTTCTTCACCTGTAGCATACGTAAAAAGTATCGGGTCTCAGATAGAACGAGTACACATCGTGTTCGAGAATCGTTGTCTGAACATCGGAGGTGAGAAGCCTCGATACCTGATCTGACGGAAGACGAAGATTTATCCAGAAGCAATCGACCATTACCGTCCACGGATCCATTTTCAAGCTCCAACACGCAGTGTTTCTCCCGATTCAAGCACCCGCCACTTTCAGAACAACTGAGGTCGAAGAACAGCATCACACGTTTGTCCCACCGCTCGTCCCTTGAGCGGTGCACGCACATCTCACGCGCAACGCCAGATTTTTTTGGGAGAAAGTTGCATGTTAACCCCCCGCCATTTTGTCATTGACAAACAGATCCACGCAATTCAAGGAGTACGTGACCAGCACACGTGAATCCCGGAAATTTTGAGTGACGCACTCCTCAACATTTGATAACGGCAAGTGGTCCAGAGGGCTGAAGCATCAAGCGGATATCACGTGATTAGTAGGTGGTCTCTTGGCAGTTAGACCGCTGCTGATGCCTTATACTGTGCACAGATCGTACACATTGCTTTTTACACACCACTTCTTCAATCTCTGTCTATTTCAAATCATACTTTTATCCTTCCAAACTTTCTTCTTATTATACTCGTACTCTTATCACAATATAAACCCCTATAAATACCATATAAATAATAAATAAAATAATAAATATAATCAAATAATAAACATACGTATAGTTTCCCTATATTATACTATCCACATTACTAAATAAAGTTTTGAAAATTAAAAGGATTTGCCTTTACTAATAAATCCTTTAAAAAACACTAAAAAAATAACAAACTTTAAAATCATAAAAAATCCAAAAAAACGTCATTAAAAATACCATAAAAATTACTTAGAGTATATCTTATCATATTTTACATAACAAGCCAAAAAATAAAAATTACATATTAAAACCAATAAAAAATATAAAATATACAAAAACTCAAAAATTCATAACTAAATAACTAAAAATCCCCTAAAAACGTGCAACCTATCGTTTCGAAGATTATTTCATCTAATTTCTACAAAAAATACAATAAAAATATTTTCATATTATTTTCAATCTGAAAAATCACAAAAACGTCACAGTTTTCATTAAAAAATAGTCTTTCACCATTAAAAATAAATCAAATTTCATAAAAATACTAAAAACCTTTAAAAATTTATAAAAACAGGAAATAACAATTAAACCATAAAAATAATAAAATAAAAACCAAATAAAAATTTAAATATTTTCTAAATATAAAAAATACAAAATTCGTTAAAAAATAAAAAAACAATATAAAATTAATTAAAATTCAAACAAAAATTCAGAGAATTTCTTAAAAAATGGGAGACGTTTTTCCTAAGTCTTTCTACTGATTCCCCCTAGTTTTAAACAGTTTGCCTCCCCGAGTTCGATACTCCCATGCTTAACCGCTATACAATTAAGTTCAGAAGTACAAAATAAAAATAAAGAAGATTAAGTAAACCTTAATCTTTTCTGACAAAGCCCATCCGGTCGATACAACGACCGCGAACTTTCTTTTGTCTCTTTTACAGGTTCAGAAGAAGAAGGCAAGTGATCAGGTGGTTTTTCAAATGGCGTCGTTACCGGGGAGGCAACGCTAGGGCAACTATAGACTTAGGTTTAGGATTTTTTTATGTCATTTTACTTCTCTAACCTCACAGTTTTTTGTTTCTGAGTTGTGCAGCACAGGTTGAGTCGCATATCTGAGAACCGCAAAGCTGCAAAATTTTTTCCTTGAAATTTCTTTTAAAAAATATATAAAAAAAGTGTCGTAGAAAGGGGCCTCGTAAAGGCATCCCGACTTGTAGTCCTTTTCGGGGTCTGTTTCACCAGGGTTGTACTCCTGGGGGAGCAGGGGACCCACCGCGACCATTCACGGCCGTGAGATCTTAGGTGGACCGCCTCCAGTCGTTGGATCATAATAATAAGGGTAATTTGCACTTAGGCCCTTCGCACTTTTCATATTTCAGTTTAGTCTTGTAAATACATGTCATAGTTTTTTTTAATTTGGATAATTTGCACTTTGAACCTTAGAGTTTTCGATTTTGCATTTTAGTCTCTCCGATTGTGATACATGTGCTTCGTCACGTGAGTTTTTGGGAAATTTGCATGTATAGGGCTTCGGTTTATTGAATGTTATGGTTTGAAGTTTTAGTTTAAATATTTGCATTTATGCCCCTGTGCATGATTTATTTGAGCATATGCTGAATTTAGCGTAAAAATTGCATTGAGCCCCTTATCTTTTTAGCGCGTGTTATCTTTAAGCCCCTGGAATTTGTTTTCTTTGCACTTTGGTCCATGTGTGTTGTGCCTCTTCTATTGATTGAATAAAATATCAAATCAACTCCAAATCTCTTGAAATTTGGATACTTGGCCTCTGCCACTGTGTAAAAATTTCAATGATTTTTGGGACAATTTTGTTTTGATTTTCTATTTTTAAAAATTTAAAAACCTTCATTTTTCTACTATTTCAATTTAAAAATCAACTAAAAATATTAAAAACTCTCCAAAAATTCTAAAAAAATTGTGGTTTGCTTATTTTTGTGTGTTCTTTCTTCTGTCCAATTTTTGTTTGATTTGGACTTATAAAAACCTTAAAAATGGTAAACCCTAAAAACTCATAAAAATCATTAAAACTTCTATAAAATTTAAAAAATGCAATTTCTTTTCCTGTAGTTTAGTTTTTACTTGTAGTTTTTTATAAAATTGTCTCCAGATTTTTAGAGGCTATTTTTATATTTTTAAATAGCCTTTCAAATCTGGCTGCACAGTAGTTTCCATTTTGTGCCTTATTTCATTTTTAGAAAATCAACCAAAAATTATAAAAATCTAAGAAAATTAACAAAAATACTTGAAAAATTAAAAAATACAAAAATATTTTTATTGTAATTTTCTGAGTTGATTTGTGTTGTTAAATAATTCGTTGGGTGTACCCTTTTTGGCTTCCTTTTATATCTCCTTCATAATTAAAAATCACAAAAAAATTAAAAATCTATAAAATCCTCCAAAAATATTTTCTTCTTTTTATTTTGATTGTTGACTACTTCGTAGGCTTTTTAAGCCAATCTATGCTCCTTGAGTTCGACCCTGGTCGTTATACCAGGTTCAATAAAATAGCGAGACCGCTATTTAGCTTTATTGACTTATTTATTGATTTGGTGGTCTTGTTTTCTTGTTGAGTCTGACTCGAGAGGTTGAGATCGCAACGACCCTTGATACTATCTCCCTTAGTCTCTCGGTTCCGTGGCTCATCAAGTATCGAGAAGAGTTGGAGCGTGTTCGTGACTGATCTACTTGGAAAGGTTGGTTAGCTACAGGTTAGCTAATGCCACACAGGATCGGTCGAAATCGATAGCGGGATTTTGATTCTGTGACAGCTGTTGTCCACCCCCTCTCTTCTTCTTCCCTTGGATAATAACAAAAATAAGACCCACCAAGAGCTGACTGTGCGCGACGACGTGGAGGTACTCCGATGTACCTGCGATTAGAAGAAGGGCTCGAGTATAAAACTCGGCTAAGATGTTAGATACACAAAAAAATGGGGTATGAATGGGTTTCATTCGATTTGTTGAGGGAAGAAGGAGGTGTTGGGGCCACTGTATATGGTCGAAGATGGAGGATGTTGTGTGGGGAGATACGTAGAATAACGGAGGATGGCGACGGTTAAGTGATGAGTTGTAATGAGGGAGTACGGAGATATACAAGCGGTGACGGGGTTACGCTACAAATAAGATCAACAACAAAACAAACTAAATTAAACTATGTTACCTAGAATCAAAACACAACAAATTGATGATTTCGCCTGGGATGGCCAACGCTTCAGTGAGCGTGGTCGGTCGTGGCCTCAATTTCGACGGAGAAGAGGCTTGACTAAGGGTTCGTTTGGTTGCAGGGTTGGGCAGGATTGGGCAGGGTTGGGTTGGGTTGGGTTGGGTACTATTCACAGGGGTACCCCCTCCTCACAGTTTACTATTCATCCAGCCCACCCAACCCAGCCCACCCCTGCCCAACCCTGCAACCAAACGAACCCTAAGACAAACTCCGTGGTACAATGGAGCTAGAACACTAAGGGATCACACCAATGGAAGGTGGCTAATGCCCACAACTTCTTTGTCTCAAAGGAAATGGGGAGCTAGAGAACATTTGCAAATATGGTGGATGATTCCAAAAAAATAAGAGATGGTGCTCTTTTATTTGGTGGAGGAGATGGAAGAGAGGAGGCCATTGGAAGAGGTCTAATAAAGGTAAGGTGTAATGTGGTGTGGCCAATGGGAGAATTATTTCAAAATTTTTGGACTATAGTAGGTGTCCTCATGTTTCATGTGGACCAAAAATATTCCTAATGAAAATATGCATGAAATAGATGGTGGGAGACTTCAAAATAAAAAATCAAATCATAAAACTTTCTCAAAATAATGTTATTTAAAATATTGCAGAAAAAGGTTTTGCAAAATATGTAAATTAAAAACCTATATTTTTTAGGTATACAATACCTATTTTGGATTTTTATGATTTTTAATTTTGTTTTCTTGTTAATAATATAAGAAAGTTGGAAATATTTTTATTGATTTTATATTTTTAATAGAAACTAGAATATACAACTAGGGAAATAAAATAAAATAAGTTAAAATAAAATCTATACAAGAGAAAGAAAAGGCCGTAATCTATTGTACAAATGGGTCCCAGAATTGACTTTCCATAAAAGATCCCTGATCACTTTTAAAGTATTTTTAAAATTTAAAGGTTTTAAAATGATGAACTTTAAAAGTGAGTTTGGGTTAATTGAAGTTTGTATGCTCTAGATATAAAATCCGGATTGCACGCATATGAGAAAAAGTGAAGTTGTTCCATTGTCAATTATTCGCGATGATATTGTTGTAATATTTTTATGAATTAATATAACAGAAATCATTTGAATCAGAATCGTATAAAAAACTTACAAACGAATGAAGTTTGAGTATATTTGTGTGTATTTTTGTGCAATTATTGACCCTATCTCTCTCTACTTCATTCCTTGTTGACCAAATCAATTCTTGACTTGATCTTGGGGTTTAGGGTCACTCCGTATTTATTCTAAATACATCATTCTTTTTCTTTTTCTTTATCCTTGTATTTTTGCACAAATTACATGCTAGTTATGCAATATTAACAATAGCATGCAAAAAGCTAATTTATTATATTTACATATATTCAAATGATGTTTTGCCAAGTAAAAGAGCTAAAATAAAAGAATAAATAGTGAGAAGCAAGGATTCATCAAAGGGATAATACATGAGAGATCATGATGTATTTTTCTAATTATTAAAATTCAAATAATGCATACTTTGAAATAATATCAGCCTTTCAAGTAATAATCAAGTTTGTTGATTGAATTGAAATGATAATCGATTTAATGTGATTAAATTTATATCCAATTCAAACACTCTATTATGAATAGATGTGTTACTTATCTTGGAAGAATTAATTATGTGAATATAATTCATAATAACTAATTATAATCTGAACAAGATATTGAGGATAACATAAGTGACATCCATGGTCTCCCATCAAGGCGAAGAGTTTCATCATCATGGATGAATCGTGAATTCATCAGTTATCTTTTGTGGATATCTGATTATGAATGGAAGTTTTAAAATCTTCCTTGTGCCATTTTTATTTGTATGAATGGTATATCATGTAGGTTGTATATAACTTTTATTGGGTAAATTTTGTGAATGGGTGTTGAGATGCGCTACCACCGAGATGGGGCATTATAGAACAAGAGTCTAGGTTGTTAAAAGTCTTAAAGAAGTAATGCAAGGCTATAAGTTGGACTGTGTCGGATCTCATGGGTATAAACCCCAAACTATGTTAACATCATATTTATGTCGAGGATAATTCTAGGTCTTCCCATGAGTTTTAAAGAAGATTAAACCCTGGTATACGGGAAGCAATTAAGAAAGAGATTGAGAAATGGTGTGGAGTATGTTTTATTTGCCCCATATCAGACTCCAAGTGGGTGGCCCCACTTCATGTAGACCCGAAGAAGTAGGGCATTCAGATGGTCACTAATAAGGAGAGGGTAGAGATCATGACACGAGTACCCACGTCATGGCAAATCTTTGTCGACTATAGATGTCTAAATGTTGCAACCAAGAAAGATCATTTTCCCTTGTTTTTTATTGATCAGATTTTAGATAGATTAGCAGGGAAGGAGTTCTTCTATTTTCTTGACGGGTACTCGGTTACAATCAAGTAGACATCACCCTTAAGGATCAGGAAAAGGCTACGTTTAGATGTCCATTCAACACTTACGCATTCAGATGCATGTCATTCGAGTTTTGCAATTCCCCTAGCACATTTGAATGGTGCATGATCGTTGTATTTGTCGTGATATTAGGGGATTACCTGGAAGTCTTCATGGATGATTTCTCATCCCATGATGATTTATTTGATTCATGTTTAACACATGTGGATAGAGTTCTTCAAAGGTGTAGGCAGGTGAATCTGATACTCTCCTAGGAGAAAAGTCTTTTCATAGTTAAGAAGGGGATCGTGCTGGAGCACATCATCTCCAAAAAGAGAATGGAGGTTGATCCTACCAAGGTTAATGTTATCAAGAAAGTTGATCCACAATGTGAAGTCAATTAGGTCATTTCTTGGGCATGTTAGATTTTATAGATGATTTATTCAGGATTTTTTTTAAGATTGTACGACCTCTGACTGAGCTCTTAGGGAAGGACACTGAGTTCGTTGTAGATCACATGCATCTTAAGGCCTTTGTGCGATTGAAAAGGAAGGTTTGTGACTCACCTATCCTACATGCTCTGGATTGATCTCTTCCCTATGAGTGATCCGTCTCATTTTTCTATAGGAGCTATTTTAGGACAACAATGAGAAATGATACAATTTGTGATTCACTATGTGAGCAAATTTTTATATCATGCACAAAAATTATACAGTTACTAAAAAGGAAATGTTCACAATAGTTTGGGCCCTTAAGAAGTTTACTTCACATATTTTGATCTCCAATGTAATATTTCGGATCATACACGTTACGCCCTCAGGATCCAAATACTCAGCAATACACATCCACAATATACAATTCTACATTTGAAATACCAAACTGTATAATATCATGCGAGAGAGGAGTAAGGATAGAAAAACTAACTAGATTTTTTCCCATTAAATTTCCATTCATATCAGTGTCCACAAAATAAGTATAAATTTACCAAAAATGTAAAACATCATTTACACGCACATCATGCCTCTCAAACCTGCACAAGTACTAGAACAAAAGAAAAGTAAACTACTACATAGCTAGCGTTATCTGCAAGAAGGTCTACCCACAAAATGCCTACTGTTGTGGTTGCTTCTCCTGCAAACCTATCGATTTCATGCAAATAAAATTATGTGCAAAGCGTCCAGTATGGATATAAAATAATAGCTAGAAATAGTAAAAAGTGTGCACAAGAACTAACTGTAAGAGAAGCAATTACCCATAAGAAACAAAATGATTTCTAACAAGTACTCAACTTGAAGTTAACAACCTACAAAGTAGCTCTATCTTTCATATTGCCATATTTAAATTATTTACAAATTATTATTGTTATTTATATGAATCCTAACTATGTTCCATACATTATTCATGATATAAGATATTTGATTTAAATCATGATAAACTTACATAAATACCCCATTGGTAAAAATACACGATGGTAAGCAACATGGTAGTATTAGTAATGAAAATAGTTTGTGATCTTGACCACGAGGGTCTTACATTATAACTTTGAGATAAATTATATCTTGAGCTTGGGGGGCTCCGTAGGCATGCATAAAGTATATGCACCCTAACTAAGTTCTCAACACTTTCCTATACTAACCTACCAACATTCCTTCTAGATTATCATTCTCATTTTATTGGTAATTCTTTGACCCTCAGAGTTAATCACATTTTAACTGAATCAATCTAACGCCCAACCTAATGAGATGCTTGATTTCTAGCATCATCATCTAATATCCACTACTCATCTGTAAGAGTCCACGACAGTAGTGCACAAGATAGAGCTCAAGATTTGATTATATGATATGATTTAACACTCATCACTGTCATCGTAAAGACCTATGACTACCTTCCATTTTTCTCCGGCTACGGGGCAAACCAATAAAACACCTCCTTCACTAACCACATCTTGGAACTCCCTTAATAGAATAAAATACGAGAAATTAACTCGAGTGATCAGCTCTCCTTGACCTCCTGTATAAATTCTATGACTAAAAGCAAAGCCAAGACTACCAACCACACATCCTCGAACGTCGCCGCGCAACCACCGAAACAACATTGAGGCACGGTCGGACCACGTGTCTTCCAGCCAACGTAGTTGTTGGGGTCACGACCATCTAGTCGTCTACTAGAGGACCAAAGGGTCACTACAAGGAAAACAAGTTGTGGCTACAGAACTATGACCACAGATATGGGGTTTGTGGCCACAAAATTGGGCTCTGGCCACAACACATCGTGGCCAGTAACCGTAGCTACAAGTCTCGTCGCGAGAGTTTTCTAGTCACGAATATGCCGTGGCCACTACAGAACTTATCGTGGCCACAACTCTTATATGAAGACTTTGGCCACGGATTGTGGCTACGAGAAACTAGTGGCCACGGAATTATCGTGGCCACAAGTTTCCGTAGCCACATTCTGTGGCCACAACTCATTTTTCTTGTAGTGGGTGCACGGCCATCCCCTGCGGTTGATATCTCCAACTACCCAAATGCAACACAGATCCGTGTGTGAAATACAAAGCATGTGGGGACTGCATCTACGGCAGAAATCAGACATCACGATCTTTATAATCAATATCGTAACACTTTCATCGTTATCTCAATGATTTCAAGTAATGTAGACCACATATGTTATTTAATCTTTATCTGATCCATTACTACGATTAGATTTCTGGATAATCCAAACAAGATTAATAGTACGTACTTCACAGATACAGTTGAGGCCGAGTCCAAATATGATTTTTTTGGGTGGAATAGGTCCCCATTCAACTCGTTTAAACTTATTTATTGTATATTTCAAGGTTTTATTACAAGTAGCTATCATTGGGGGTAAAGTGTCAAATCGTAACTTAAATGACATGGCATGAAGATCTTTTATAAGTGACGTGGCATGATGAGACCCACTCTCAATCCATGTTGCCATGCACAGAGAAAATTCAAGTTGCCATTACCTCCTTAGATAATTTACAACTGACTGCAAAGTCATCTACAATAAAAAAATGAAGACAGCAACTTGAACTTGTCTTTTACTGTTACGGAATAGCTAAACAGAACTTGCTGACTTGATTTTTAGTATTTGGTCATTGTGTACCCGCAAAAAAATCTATTTGAGACTCCTCACCTTATCATTACAGAAAAAAAATATATTACAGAAAATAAATATATTGGAAGGCCCACTACATTATTCTTATAAAAGACCCATTCATGTTCATATATATGATCTCGTTGAGAGACCATTCTACCTTGAAACAAGCGCATCCACCCAGATGCCATTGTTAGGGAGGTTTCCATCAAGACTAGTTCGAAGGAACTAACCTACATGGTTTATCTTCCCCCAATATAATTTTTCTTAAATTAGTAAAGCCACATAGATAAAGTTGCCTGAATCTAATAAGGAATTGATGTACTTAATCTAAATAAGGAAACTGGTGTATGTTCCAAGTAAATCTACAGTTGCCCAAGGAAATTACCTATTTATCATTCCATCCAAGAATCAACACATGGTCTCTTTCGATGACTTCACTTTTCCCCTTCAACAATGAGTCCACTTCCACCGAAATTGAATCAGAAACCAACCCAAGCATCATAAAAAAGATTAGCATACCTTCAGAGCTTATCATAGCTGACACAATCCTTGGACCAATACCAACCTGGTCAGTATGGTTCCCTAGTCAGCTACAAATGTCCAAGAGAGTCACAAAGATTCGTCGAAGGAGTCATAGGTTATTGAGGACAATGCCAACCCACCAAGCCCAATGAGTAAAATAGGAGCAAAAAGGGAGTGCAAGAAGTTTGGCATATGGATAGACGGAAGAATAACATCAACTCTGTATGCCACCCAAATCTTCAAAGGGGCTCCTGCATCCACATTCATGGAGATATTTGATGGGAACTTTTGACCAAGTCAGGTAATTAATGTACTTAAACAACACAAATGGTGTTATCAGTGCAATTGTAACAGTTATAGAAGCAACGTCTTAACTGCCAATAATGCCAAAAAATGAAGTTGACTTGTTGGCCTCAATTTGCAAGATTCCATTTTTTTGACAATCAAAACGGTCAGTACCATGGAAACTATGCCAGTGCAAGATCTCCTCCTCAAGCTTTGCAATCCAAACAAACTATCCAAAGACACGTTAGATTAACCAACAAGGACATACGGAACATCCACATCGAAGCCATCTCACCCATTTGCTTGTCACCGATCCCTTGATCTTGACCATCGGTACCTCGCATGTGAACGTCTCTTGACACCAAACATGATTTGACGACCAAATCGGAAAACAGCCCATAGGAATTGAAAGTGCGAAAAAGGGCAACAAGGGAGGGGGATCCATACCTCGAACCTTCAGCTCCGCGAGCAACAACTACGGCGACAGTGCGGCGGCATCGTGATGGCTCTCCAGCAAAGCTCAAGCGGCTCTAGGGCCGGAAATTAGTTTTGGGTCAGCCAGACCCGAGCCCTAACTTTTTTATTCGAGTTCGGATAACAGGATCCGGATTCGGATCCGATTCGGGTCCGCGTCCGTTTATCGACCCACAACCGTAAAATGACCACATCTACGACGTCCGATGTCGAATTTCAACGTTCTTGGTACCGTTGAAAATATCTAGATGAGTACTACGTAATAGACTATTTATTTTTTATATTTGGATATCGAATCAAGTCTGTAATTTAAAAAGAAATGAATGAAATGTTTGAGAGTATAAACAAAACAGTATCTTAGACCATATTGGGACTCGAATATGTATGGGTACCCGATGTCCATACCATATATTGTATTTTAACCCATATATAAGTCTCCGGATCTCACAATACATCCATATGGTATTTAACATAAAAGAAGAATGTGAAAGCACATCTTCTTAGGTGAATTATGTTACTCCTTGAGTTTGGTTTAGAGATTAAAGATAAACATAGAGTTTAGAACGGTGTGGATCATATATCCCGTTTGGAGTTGAAGGATTCCCCTGATACCGAGCCAGAGATACCTTTCCAAATGAGTTGATTTGTGTTATCGATTCTTTTCTATGGTATGCCAACATTCTGAACTATCTTGTGTCCAAGTAGGTTCCCCGTGCTTGGATTAGGAGCATAATTGACCAACTGAAGTTGTATTCAAGGAGATACCACTGGGTGGATACGTTCTTTCTTTTTGAAGTACCAGATTGTGTTTGGAGAATATGTATAACCTAGAAGGAATACCAGAGTGTCATCACATATTGTCATTCTTTAGAGGTTAGAGGACACCATTTGAGAAAAAGGACCGCACACAAATTACTTCAATGTGGATTATATTGGCCGATCTTGTTTAAAGATGCTACTGATTTTGTACAGTCCTGTATGATTTGTCGAAGGATGGTAGGGACAGTTGGCTATAGAGATGAGATGCACATGTAGCTACCGATTTTCTATGATGTTTTTTATGCGTGGGCCATATATTTTATGGGCCCTTTTCCCAATATCTATGGATTTGAATGCATTTGTTGGCGGTTGATTATTTGTCAAGATGGGTGGAGGCTATCCTAAGCTGAGATGCAAATAGCAAGACTGTCTATAAGTTCATAAAGTATCATATTATTGCAAGGTTTGGGATTCCTAAGATCTAATTTCAGATGGGGGTAGCTACTTTGTGAACAGATAGATGAACTCTTTATCTAAAGACTATAAGTTTGAGCACAGAGTGACTAGTGCTTACCACCCACAGTCGAACAAGATGGCAGAGGTTTCTAATGGAGAGGTGAAGCGTATTTTACAGAAGCTAGTTCGTCCTGATAGGAAGAATTGGTCCCATCTATTAGACTAAGTTTTGTGGGTCTACATGACAACCTATAAGACCTCTCTTGGTACATCACCTTTTAGGATAATTTAGGGCAGGCCATGCCACTAGCTCGCTAAATTGATTCATAAGTCTGAGTGGGCAATTAAGAAGATTAACTAGAGTTTTTTTTGTCACCAAGGAAATTTATGGTGTCACTTGAACCTCGATGAGCTTATGGAAATCGAAAACAGAGCGTATGATAACAATTTGATCTATAAGGACAAAGTTAATAAGTGGCATGATCTGCATATTATATGCAAGAACTTTGTCCCAGGAAAAATATATGGTTGTTTAACGCTAACTTAAAGATTTTCCACAATAAACTAAAGTTAAAGTGGACGGGTGACGAATCCTCATTTCACCACTTTTATTTTTTCATTATGGCTTTAAATCCCTATTTAAATTCATGTATATATCATTAATATGTGAAATAAATACTTTATAAATTACATAAAATACTGTACAAAATACTATATAAATATTGTAGTTAATTTCAAAATAAAAGAATAAAGGAAATAAAAGAAAAAGAATGAAGTATCAAAGACACAAGATGACCCTAGACTTTGAGACACAGTCATCACGATGATTTGGTCAATAGGGAATAAAGTAGAAGGAGATAGGGCAAAGAACTATATGTAAAACCACTCAAAATCCTAATTATTTTTACCCAATTAGTATATTTTGGGTCCCTTTTTATCATTTTTAACACCTCAAATAATAAACTTTCAACATGAATATTATACATAAAAATGCAAAAAAATTATAAAATTAATTTCACTAAAAAATAATGCACAGTGTGTCGGAGGCATACAAAATAAAAGGCTACAAAGAAAACGATGCAGACCCGTATCTTCTCCATACATATTCAAAATTGACCAAACTCACTTTTATTATTTAAAAATTTAAGTAATCCATTTAATGAAATGGTTCCATTCAATTTGGAGTTAAGATCTGCCATCGTCAAATGTCACACCTCTCGTGGTTCAGCTTCTTTGCCCTTGCAGCCCACTCGAGGCATTTTCCCGCTATTCCTAGGTAATTCATAGGTATACTTTCCTTTTATGTACTTTAGTTTGGTCTTTTATTTCCTAAATAGGTTTAATTTGAGAAATCCCCTTTTTAAAATGGAGCTTGAGCTCTAGGCTAAATCACTTGTCCTCTGACCATTCTTCCGCCCGATCATCATGCCATTCTGATCCCCTACGCCTTCTTCGCATTTCACCTAACTTCCCAACCCAGGTACAACATGGACTTGGTGAATCGGGGCTCAACCCTGCACCTATCGTCAAAGCCTCACCGCCATTCCACTCCCCTTATGTTTCTACTTCATAGATCGATCAAGGAAAGAGCCCTCAAGCCAATCTAGTTTTCACTGTAGGTTGGAAGCTTCGAGGAGCCACTTGGGGTCGATGTCAACAATTGGAGTAGCCCTATGTGACTTTGAGACAACGGAGCCCCCAAATATTCATCAAGTACACCTAGAGCTAATCAGAGATACTTATACACGCGGAGTATGCCCAGGAACCCATAGCCACCATCGGAACGAGGAGAAGATGTCAGATGAAGGAGAATGAGGCGATCGAAGCCCAGCAACGCCGAGTTCTTCTATTATTCCTCCAAACATCTCTACAGTTGTTAGATTAAGAACACAACCTAGATATAATCTAGATCGTCTAATTAAGTCAAAGCATCGCCTCTCCACAGACGTAGGATATGCCAAGTGGCAGTCGAGCATCGGCTAGATGAAAGGCCAATAAGTGGGGTAATTTGCATAACCCCCTCCATTTTTTGTGCTTAATTGAGATATGTAAATATTTAATTAGACTAATAATTTGTGTAAAAATTGCAATGAAGCCATGTATGTTTTGTCAATTACAAGTAGGACTACTACCAACTCAACTCACCTGACCCCTATATGAGTTGGGTAAATTCACGTATACCCTTTGGGTTTTATTATTGCAATTTGGTTTAAAAAGTTTTAAATTATGTTGAAAAAATTTGGGTATTTTGCATGCAATACCTTACATTTATTTTATATAGAAAATATGTCTATGCTAGCTTGTGTAATTTTCTTTTTGCTTTTTCATTTTCTATAAACAACAGTCATGCTCTGAAAATTTTGCAAAAATAGGAGAAAATTCTTGAGATATTGCTCATTCATCCTATTTATTTTATTTAGCACTTTTATTCTCTGTCTAGCTTAAAAATACAAAAAAATAAAACCTCCATTAAAAATTCTAAAAAAAGTATATAGTATTCACTACTATATTTTATCACTAAAGACTAAAAATTACAAAAAAATAAAAGAAAAAATAAAAATAGAGAACCCTTTCTAGCTTTAAAAAAATTATTATAAAATATTTTGAAAACCCTTAAAAATTAGTTTTCTATCCTATATTTTTATATTTAAATAATAAAACATAATAAAATAGTTTTTAGGAATTTTAAACTAATTTATATTTTTAAATCTGAGAAAATATGATCTATTTAAATATTCTATGATTTTGAATATTTTGGATTTTTAAAAATGCCTAAATATTAGTAGAAATGACCAACAAATTAACAAAAATAGAAGAATATATAAAAAACAAAAATATTCAGTTTTTAAATCTTAACTATATATAGATATATTTATACATAGAATACCTTATAATATATATACCTATATAAAGTTATATGTACGTATTATTAATTATTGTAAATGGTATAAATATATTTTAAACCCTTTAAAAATAAAAAGGACTATTTTTATTTGTATTTATTGATATTTGTATTTATTATATATATCATATATACCCTATATTATATTTAATATTAGATATAGTCATATATATACATACTTATTATATATTAGAAAGAGAAAGAAATTAAAAATAAAAATTATAACAAAATAGAATTGGAAAATTAAAATTAATGTATATATAAATTTAAAATTAAATAATTAAAAACCCACAAAAGCACTAAGTACAATAAAACTAAATATATGCATATATACATACATTATTATTTAGAGATAAATATTAATACCACTACACCCGATTGTTCCTTGTGTTCGGCACCGTACTCGTACTTGCACACTATGCACATTTATTTGTAGGGTTGATAATAAATTTTGATCTACTTGATTGTATTACTTTATTTAAATTATGAGTTCATTGTTGATTTAGTCGTCTCTCATGAGCGGTCACTTCAACAACTATGCAGCTTGCCTTGTGAGCGCACATGACAGCCTCCATAGAGTTAGCTAATTAATGGGTCCCTACATAGTAAAGTGTATAGTGATGGAAGTGTTGAGATAGTTGATCTCATAATTAGTGCACTTTCTTTTCTGGTCAACAAACAGTTGTTGAAGCATTTTATAGAATCCAAAGAACATTTGGTTCCAGTTTGAGATGATTGACTTCATGTCGAGTATCTCGCAGATAATTTAGAGCCCCAGCTTGGAAATTCATTAACCCACAGATTCACTATATTCTTTCAATCTCTTTACTGACACTTGATTTATTACTTTAGGATTTATTTTTTCTCCTTCTTAGATTCTTATTCCTTAGATTATTCAGAGTCTAAGTGAACCGTAATTTTGTACATTCGTTTCAGTTATCTTTATTCATCTCCTTAGTCCCTCTGCCTTTGAATATATTATTGTACTTAGGCTATTTCCAACCTAAGTGTAGGGGAGTCAAGCCCCCGATCTCTTTGTTCTTCTATTTATATTCTTCTGTACCCAATATCTTTATACTTCAGCTCTACATTTCAGTTTTTTAAGGCCTAATTATAGAAGAGTCATTCCTATTTTCACATCCATGTATTTGTGTTTACTCTTTATGCTTAGTACGAGCTATGTCTTTCATTTCACTTTGTACCATGAGAACATATCACAAGAAAAGTATAAGGTATATGTGTATATATATTGCATATATACCTTTATTCATGGCTCCTACCGTCACTTATTTTATATATTATTATTATGGGCTATGGGTATGAGATTTACAATTGTTTGTAAAAATGATTTGTAAAATATTTGGAGACTTTTATATATTTTTTGAAATGGTTTGTATCAAATGCTTTATAATTTATTTTGAAAAGGGTACAAATGTTTTGTCACCTTAACACATTATTTTTTGTATGTATACTTAGAAATTCTTTTATAATAATAATACTAATAATCAAAATCAATCAAAACCAATAACTAATAAGTTGATATTTCCTTGACACTTACACATTCACACAAGGCTTATTGAGATTTATATAGCGTGGTTTATGAAATCCCAAATTCATTGTTAATATTTTGTAATCATTAGGATCTTAGAATTAATAATTCTCAATTCCCTAATTTGAAAAATATTTGTGCTATATCGCATTCTTATTCTCCACTTTAAAGAATATGACCAACACTCACTTGCACGACTGCATTTACGATGAGATGAGTTGAGATTTCAATCGAAGGACTGGGACTTGGGATTTGAGTTTGGACCCGATCTTATGATGCTCGAGAATATGATAAAACTAATGAAGATTTTATGAAACCTACGTGTAAGCAATCTTAGCCAGTATGAGAACATGGTTCTTATACTAATGTCTTGATATTATCCTAAGTGTTAGGGTGTGATAAAATTGAATAATAATATTGATCAATGTGTTCCAACTTGATAAAAGAAGTGGATCTACCAAAAAGAAAAGAAAATAAAATTGATAAAAGAAAAGCTCTTACATTACAAAGCCAAGATCAAAAGAGCTTCCACCTGTAACGAGCGCTCCCGACATTTTAAGTGTCCACTTGGAGCAAAATCTTAAGCTTTCATGAGTTGGGCTAGTACCTAAAAGGGATCTGCATCGTATAGTGATACAAGTCTATGTGTTGAAGTTATAATAGATATTCAAAAGAGACATACCCCAATGCATTCCCAAGAAACACAAGTACAGACAACTCAACCTCTTTTGACGGACAAATGGATCAACAACAAAAAATATTTTTATTCCATTAATAAGGCACATGATAGAGTACTTGTTCCAATGAAAGGGAGAGAATAAAAGTCACAATCTTACACCCTCCATCTTCTGTCCTTTCATCTATCCATTTTAGCCTGACAAATAAAGAGACGGTGGATTGAATGTAAGAATAGATACAATCCCTAGTGTTGAGAATTAGGTCCTTAGGAGAGACTCTTGAACTAGAACCTTGGTTGACATCTTGACTCGACTCTTGTGAATGCAAACAATACTTTAATGTCATGCTCTTATTATTTATATAAAAAGAGAGAGTCTAATAAATAGAGAAATTGATTTCCTTCTTATTAAGATCCGGTTTAGCTTAGACTTTTAGAACCACTAAAACTATGTATTCTTAATTTATCAAGTCTTGTTATGGACATGCACAATGAGGGAATCAATTGACTTACTTATTCTTTATTTTCTCGAGGATGAGAAAAAATAAAGTACAAGGGATGATAAATCCCAGATTTATCATCATTATTTGGATTTATTAACCATCTAGCTTAAGTAATTCACCAATAGTAGTAACAATAATAATTAACACTAACATCTTACAAATAATTAACCCCAATTATATGTGTATAAATAAATATATTATTGTGCCAATATTTTATGTGTTTCTTAAAATTTAAAAACTACAAAAATTAGATTATTATTGTATATATTATATTTAACATTATTCATAAATTAGTAGAAATAATAAAAATAAAATAAGTAATTTTATATTTTAAAAATGCTTGCAAAATTATCATTACGTATATATGATGTAGTTTCACTTTGTGTTCTACGTTATAGTTGTAGATCTCAAAAATATCTACAACTTCCATGTTGAACATGTTTTTAATTTTGACTCTAGCATTTTATTTTTTAATGGTAAATTACAAAAAAGGGACCAAGCTTTACATAGATTCCCAAATCAGGGACTAATCATTAAATTGTAACAATTAGGGGACTCATCTTTGATTTAACAGGGAAGGCCCCAATGATGTCAATGGCTGAATCCATTTGTACTGTTCATGGACAATACCCCTGTCTATCAAGGATTTGTTTTTACATTGCCCTTTCTTCATCACATGTTGCGTCCCTATTTCTCCCACCTTGGCGGTTATATTGCGGGCTGCGGAGAACACGGGAAGGCTCCGAGCAACTCCCCTCCGGAGTCGACACCACCTGGAGTTCAGTGGCTACCCCCCTTGAAGCTCCTCCACCCCTCCTCCCCCATTGACGATTTAGGTAAAACCCTAATCTTTAACTTCCGATTTTGGTTCCAAGGCCTAATCCATAATACCCAATTTGTGGGTATACTCAAATTCGTCATGCATTCCCCTTTCATGGATTTCTTTGTTTTTTTTGTATAAGGGGGGTAATTTTATAATGGTCCATCATATACATATATATATATATATTTCTTGAATATAATGTGATGATGAAGGGTTAGAGGGAGACTGGAAAATGTTAGCATGTGAGAGGAAGAATGGGGATGGATAGGTGCCATGGTCTGCGAGTCGAAGATCGTCTATTTCTTGTGTGGTGTTGAAGGGTGTCATATAGAAGAGTGTTTGACCAAGCGGGTTTGGATGAGGAAGGTGTGTGATAGTGGTTCCTCCATTGATGGGGTATTGAGTGACATAGACTCATATTTGGTAGTGTAGATGTCTGTGGCAACTTTATTCCTTGGTTTTGTTGATGACATGGTGGATATTTGTCAAGAGCTCTCTTCTTAGGACTTTTGTGGGATGCTCTCAGAAACATCAGAGGCTTGTCTGGTTCGCATTACATGGAAGCTAATTGAGAACGATTCTTTTGATATTGGAGTTCCCAGTGAGGCGACTTGTGTTCTCACTACATTTGTCTACACACTTTGTTTATTAGCAACTTGTATCAATTTTCATATGCTTTCAAGATGACATCTACACCCTTTATTTATTAGCAACTTTTAGCATTTTCATCTGGTTTGTACTAAACGATATAAATTTTCTTTTGCAGAAATAGCTGCACGGTTTCACTTGTTGGAGATTCGACATTATGGTAGAATCGTTGACAAGCAAGAGTATGTCGAAGGTAAAATGGATTATGTGGAGAACGTGGATCTAGAACTAATTTCTTTTTTTGAGATGCACGATTTCCTCAGTGATATTGGTCTTGATAAGGATAAATATCAAATGTGGTACATGCCAGGAAGTAGATGTTCTAATTTGATCTTGGTGAATTCCGATAAAGTTGCATTGGAAATATTAATCTTCACAAAGAATTTGAACCTTTTGTCATTATTGTTGAATCTCTTGATGAAATCAACACTAGCACACATGCCCCTAAAGATGATATCAAGGGCGCTGATGAAGTCGAATTGCAAATGCCATCTGGTAGTGATAATGACAGTGTAAATGACAGTGATTTTTCTCCTATAGACGATTTTAGTGAAGATGAATCAATGGATAAAAAGGATGACGAAGGTGATGTTAGAGGTGATTTAATTCTCGTTTTGGTGGAACAAGGTTTAACAAGTACCAAGGGAAAGGATGTTGCAGGTGATCCATACATGTCAGATTATGACTTGCCATCTGATGAGCTGCTTAGTCTCGATGGCAGTGATGTTGAGATGGATAGTGTGCCAAAGTATAAAGTGATGAAAGATTCGGAGTTGTCTGATCCATCTCTTGAACTTGGTATGAAATTTTCTGCACCAAGTGAACTAAGGCAAGTCATTCGACAAGTAAAAATTTTAAGTGGCAATGACATTAGATTCCTGGCAAACAAACCAAAAAATTCCTTGCAAGAGATAAGGCTTATCATTTTCTAATTTAAGTTCCTGACATGTGACACAAATGAAAGAATTCCATCCATTGCAAGAGATACTCTTTGCCTAACCTTGAAGCTGAAAATGAAGTTTAATAACATTTAAGAAAATCTAAAATCCATCCTTCAATATAGAAGAATGTTTGCTAAATAATAACCAGGTTTCAGATCACTTGGTACCCAATAGAAAGAAATGTCTCCTGTTGTTTAAGTCTTCATTTTACAACGATATCTCTGTGATCCATTTCAAAGAGCAGCACAAATTAGGGAAGCATATTCTCGTACATGGTATTAACTTCGATTACAAATTGAGAATTGAGTCAATGTTTGATAATTGTTGTTGTTAAAATGATATTCAATTCTTAGAAAAATACAAATATATCTACAATAATGAAACAACATAGTAACATAACTAGTTTAATCTTGTTACAATAGTTACTTCGAACATGGTCTGAACTCTTTTTGACATCATCAGCTCGGAACGAAGCATTCGATTTTCTTTTAAAAGCTCGCATATGACCCCGCACATACAAATTGGAGGATCTAACCAACAGAAGTGATCACAACCTCCATCGATGTATCAATAACATCCATAAAATCTGCGACCTACATTTCCATCTGTCCAAGAAGTTTGTAGTGCAGCTTGGAATCCACATTTACAATATCCATCTCTCTCGTAATCTCTCAATTCATTACGATGAAAATTGATCAATTCTGTCTTAATGAGGATGATGATGACATCATTTCCTTCCTGAAATTAAATGAAAAGGCTTTTCCTCAATACTTTTCATCAATTGCAAATTCAACAAGAAGTTTTTTAATTGACCAGGAACCAAATCGCAAACTAAAACCACTTGATAAAAATCTCACGTTCAAAAAACCATGGTGCATTACCCAAATTGATTCCAACGGGTCTAACATTCCCATTTATTCTCACTTGAATCAAGATATATAGGCAATATTTGCATCACCCAACATCCAACCACAAACATGTTATCCTTAAAACATTGTGTTCCTGCAACATAGATTGACTGTGTTATTCTCGGATCATACTTTACATTAGTTCTTCATGATATTTGCCTTCACATATTGTTATTGCTGGGATTTATATAGTGGAAATTGTATTGAACAGTGAATTCTAGATAATAATAAATTTTGGATGGCTACTAATACATTAGTTCTTCATGATATTTTTCTTAAATCCATCTCATAGATGTTCTCCAGAATTTTGAGCGTAGAAGGCAAAAATAAAAGTCTCAAATATTTGGTCTGACCTTTTAAATTTTCATTCTGTAATGAACAATAGGATAATGAACAATAGGAGGGCATTGCTTATCAAATCCCCATAACAATTCCTAGTTGATTCTACAACTAACAATAGGATGACATTGCTTATCAACTCCCCGGAACAGTCCCTAGCAGTCGTCTTCACATACCAGGTTTCAACTTGTGGATCGCAAATACACGAGGAAGCGTATGGAACCACGACCACACATCTCTCCCCCTCCGTCATCACGTTATATTCAAGGAATTGATATATGATGCACCATTATAAAATTACACCCTTAATACAAACAAAAACAAAGAAAGCCATGAAAGGGGAATGCATGATGAATTTGAGTATATCCAAAAATCGGGTATTACGAATTAGGCCCTGGAACCCAAATCGGAAGTTAAAGATTAGGGTTTTACCTAAACCGTCAACGAGGGAGGAGGGGTGGAAGACTTCAAGGGGGGCAGCCACTGAACTCCAAGCCGCATCGATGTCTGGAGGGGAGTTGCTCGGAGCCTTCCCGTGTTTTCCATAGCTCGCAGTGGAACAACCAAGGTGGGAGAAATAGGGAGGCAGCATGGGAAAAAGAAAGGGCAAGGTAAAAACAAATCCCTGATAGACAGGAGTATAATCGTCCATGAATAATACAAATGGATTCTGCCATTGACATCGTTGGGGCCTTCCCTGTTAAATCAAAGATGAGTCCCCTAATTGTTACAATCTAAACATTAGTTCATGATTTGGGAATTTATGCAACGCCCAGTCCCTTTTTTTGTAATTTATCCTTTTTTTAAATTTATTTTCCCAATTTTGTAATTTTTTGATTGGACCACGTGGTCCAATCAAGTCTTGCCACCTCATCATCCCTTTAATACACTCTGCTTATTTTCTCCACCATCTGATCATTTTAATCAGACGACTCCTAGTCGTTCAGACCTACCTTTTTCTGAATCGCTAGATCGTCTGATCAAGCGTATCATAATCGCCCAAGCAAAAGACCATCTTCAACTTCCCACCTCCACCTCTACCTCCTTGAAGCGATGTAAGTCACAAACTTTCTAACTTCTCCTATTTTCTCTGACGATTCCAACAATCTTCTTCTTTCTATTTCACCACAAAACACCTCTCCTAACTACCCACAATCACGTCAACCATCTAACCTTCTCTAACTCTAACTCCATCACCAACTGGCGGTGGTTGAAACCACCACTTGGGAACGTCCTAACCAACTTCTTCCTCCATCAAAATCAAGCGCTTCACTATCTAAAACGGCTATCCGCTTTTTGCATGATCATTTTGTAAACATCTCTCCTTCCTCATGTAATAATGAGAGGCAGAGAGGGACGTGAAGATGGTGTTTCTGGTCTGTCGAGATCCACAACTGATTTCCTTGTTGCAGACCATCCCCTGGGGCTGCTTGAGCTTCCTCATCTAGCCATCGAGGCCAAGCAAAAATCTGAGAAGCTTTTGAAACTTCTCTGGCAAAGATTCATCACCTTCATTATTCAATTTTGTTTCAGGTATTGTTCAAATCTCCATTCTTCGTTCTTTTCTCATAATTTCCTAGACAAACATACATATCATCTCCATCACTTGAATAGATCTCCACCTTCGCAAAATCACCTCTATCCATGCCAACACCTTCGATAACCATATCAACTTCCAAATCAATCATTCCACCTCGATCTATCTTCTTCCTTTGCTCAAGGGAGAACCCGTCAACCACCATTTCCCCCTTCATCAATTCGGCTAACCAAATCATCCCCATGACTTTTGTTTTTGCTTCGGTTGTATTTTTAACACCTACAGGAGCCTAAGTCCTTCATTGATAGAAACCAACAGTTCTTTGATCTCCGTCTTCTTCATCAAAACATCTTCATCGATAGAGCTAGTCAGGGCATGTCTCTTCTTCCTTGGCTCAACTCCGACTTTGCCACATCATCAGGAAGGTTGTCAGACCTTCAGTAGCAGTAGAGGAGCGAGGAGGAGGCCACGTGATTCCACTGGAGAACCTCCTGAGCGCCACCCTTCGAGGTGGAGAGGGAAGAATGCAAGCAGCAATAACCATTCGATCTACTTATATCGACGATCATCCTACACTTTAGGTATGTCCACATAACCCCTTTGAAGCAGGAATTCGTACCATGAGGCTCAGAGTACCCAAGCTAGAGCCAATCCCTCATGCAGTTCCATGCATTCCAAACCTGCACGCTTCTCCCAAGTCTATAAGTCATGTGTCTCGTGCACGTAGGTGTGGGGAAATTGCAACAAAACCCCTCCGAGTTTCTAGAATTATAGGTATGTCCCCGCCCTTGGTAAATTTGCATAAATATCTGGTTGGCCTTTATATTTGCATATTAGTCCCTATAAGGGACATGTTTGTAATAAAAAGTGGAGTTTTTATTATAGTTTCTTTTCATTTATTCTCATGTGTTGTACCTTGAACAACTTTTTATCCTCGTATTTGTTTAATGTGGTACTATTAATTTACTGATTTGGTTAATTTCTCACGTAGTAAGTTCCAGAGAAAAAAAACAATCTCTTTTACCGTAACTTTAACTTTTAAAATTGATCCTTTATTGATTGTTGCTCTGCTCAACACCTTGATTAACCTAGAAACCCTTGACTTTCATCAGGAAGTGTAATTAAATTATTGATACTTATTTTCTGATTAGCTAATTAATTAAGGTGTGGTTGGAATATAGACCATGTTAGGTGTTTAAGAAGAAACTCATTGGTGCAACTCAATACATAAAAATTTTAATTAGATCGTTAATTAGATTAATTGTTTATTCATTGCTTAAGTTATTAATTCATTAAATCATGAGCATTTGTGATTGGTAAAGTTTGTTTGTGTCATGTACTATTCTATGTGCATTTGTGTTATTATGCGGTCTTGTAGATACTTGCATTTAAGAATCAAATAAAATAAGCATGTATTGAATTTTCTTTTCACTCTCTTGACCTAGGTCACCTATTGATCACCTAATTAAATATTTGACATCTAGATTACTTTTATTAACTACTCATGTCTTTGTGTTTGACCCGAACTTATCCAGGATAAATTAAATCGGGTCCTCTTCACAGAGATCTTCTGACTCAATTTTGATTGATAGGTAAGCAGTCATAATACAACGAGTGATTCTTAACATAATTGATTAGTGATTCATCACTCACTAGGAACAATCATATGAACCATGTGTCGGTAGATGAACTAAAATTCAATGAAAAATATGATGAAGATCATTCATTGGACCATTGTTATATATCGAGCTCTTTGTCTAATGTGCTTCAGAAGCAACATGTGGACATAGAAGGTGCCCATGATATAATGTTGAATATAAAATAAATATTTGGTGATGTGAAATGCACACAATGTTACAACCTCCTGAAAGAACTCATTCACTACAAGATGTAGGAAAGAACCGTTGCTAGAGAACATGTAATCAAAATGTTTGGTTACCTCTCTGAACTAGATACCCGTAGTGCGTGGATGGATATAGTCTCTATCCAAGTATTTGAATAATTTATGGTATTGTACCACATGAATAAATTGAGGTTGGCAAATGATGACATCATATCTTCATTGAAGTCTGCTAAGGATGTTATGAATAAGGAGAATCTTACTGGTAGTGCAATGGTTACACAAGTCAACAGAAAGCGCGGACGAAGGTCCAACCCAGAAGAAGAAGAAGAAGAAGAAGAAGAGCCAAGATGTCGATTCGTCCTCTCAGTCTTCCACACTCATGGAATCCAAGAAATCCAATGTTTGTCATCATTGCAAGAAGCTAAGGCACTGGAAGCGTAACTGTCCAAATTACCTAAACTCCATTGAGAGAGGCAAAGCTCAAGCATGTATAAAATCTACTTTCATCATTGAAATCAATTTTCTCATAGGACGAGGATGCAGTTGGGTCATTGATTGTAATGCTTCTATTCATGTATGCAATTTGTTGCATCTATTTCTGAAAATCAGAAAGCTTGATGAAGGGTAGATAGTCATCCAGATAGGATCTGACACAACTGTTGCAACAGTTGCTGTTAAGACATGCAAACTATCATTATCTAGTCGAAGAGTCTTATTAGTTAGGGAGCGTATTTATGTTTCAGATGTTGGATGAACTTATTACATGTATCTAAGTTAATTAGAAATGGATAGTCATTCTTATTCTATGAGAAACTTATCATAAGTCATTATGGTAAACATATTGCAGATGGTTTTCTAACTCCTAGTAGACTCTTTGAATTGTGCATTGATGAATATGTCATGAATGTTACTACAACTAATAAAAATCTTAAAAGATCTAGAGGGGACAGAAATCATTTAACTATGATTTGGCATCAAAGCTTGCTTGTTTATCTATTTATAGGATTAATATATTGGTAAAAGATGGATCATTACATTTTCTACAGGACCAAAGTTTACCTACTTGTGAACATTGCATTTGAGGTAAAATGATTAGAGCATCCTTCTAAAATAAGGGTACACGATGTGATGGTATACTTGACCTAATACATATCGATGTGTGTGACATCTTAAGTACTACAACTCAAAATGGATATCGATATTATTTGATGTTTATCGATTATCATTCACGATGTGGATTTATCTTCCTATTACATCATAAATCTGAAACCTTTGAAAAGTTCAAAGAAATCACGGCTTTTGTTGAGAATCAAATCTATAAGAAGATCAAACAGATTCAATCTGATCAAAGTGGTAAGTACCTCTTAAATGAATTCAAGGAATACCTTAAAGAAAGAGGGATTGTATCCAATCTTACTCCTCCTGGAACTCCTCAACTAAATGATGTTGTTGAAAGATACAATAGGACCATGATAGATATGGCCTGATCAATGACGATTAAAGCACATTTACCTCTTAGTTTATGGTATATTTAGTAGAGACTATAATATATATCCTTAATAAGATTCATAGAAAATATGTACCCAAAACCCCTCGTGAGATTTGGTTTGGAATCGAGCCTGGTGTTAGACACTTGAGGATTTGTGGTTGCTTGGTCCAAGTCAAGAACATGGATGCAAGTAAGCTAGAATATCAAGCTAGAGAGTTCTACTTCATCTGATATATAAAGGACAGTATTGGATACCAAATTTATGAACATGATACTCAAAAGTATTCATCTCTAGAGATGTAAAATTCTTAGAGGATGACTTCCTTAAAAGTTAAGACAAGAATGAAGTAAATTAACTCACAGAATTCTCCAAGGATAATGAGATTCCTGAGCCTGAAATGGAAGAAGTAATTGAAGATGAATCACTTTTACCTTTTTGAAGGAGTTCGATGGTGATTATACCATCTTAAATGTATGGATTCCATGTGTCAAAAGATCCTGACAATGATCCAGCTTCATTTGATGAAGCACTCGTGGATCATGACATGGATAGATGGATTCTAGCTATGAAGTCTAAAATAGACTCAATCCACAAAAATAGTGTGTCGACCTTAGAGGATCCATCTAAGATGGTAAAATCCATTAGGTGTAAACAGATCTTCAAGAGAAATGTGGGACTTGATGGGAAGGTAGAGACCTTTAAGTCATGGCTCGTATCCATTGTCTACATACAGAGAGAAGGAATCGAGTACAATGAGACATTCTCTCCTGCGACCATGCTAAACTCCATCAAGGCACTATCATCTATAGATGCACATCTTGATTATGACATCTGAATGATGGATGTCAAGACCGCATCCCTCAATGGGTACCTCGAGGAGGAAATCTATATGGAGTGGTCCCATGGTTTCATAGCTGAGGAAGGAAACATGTGTAAGCTAAAGAAATCCATGGGCACAAACAAGCTTTTGGTAGCTGGAACACTAGATTTGATGGAATCATAAAGAGTTGTGATTTCGTTCAAAATTCTGATGAACCAGTATGTACAAGAGGTTTAGTCGGAGCGCCATTGTATGCATCATGCTTCACATAGATGGCATCATTATCATTGGGAGTGATACATGAATGATGACTAATGTTAAGGTCTGGCAATCCCATACCTTTGAGATGAAAGATCTTGGATAATCCTCTTATACCTTCGGTCTGAAGTTGTTCAAACAAAGAGAAAAGAGGATTTTGGGATTGTCTCAACATAGGTACATTAAGAATATCTTGGAACGATTCCATATGAAAAATTCCAAGAAAAGATTCCTTCCCTTAAGATATAGTATACACCTATATAAAGGGATGGATCCTCAAAGTGTTGAGGAAAAGAAGGTTAGGCTGGATGCCCTTATGCATCAGTTGTGGGAAGCTTAATGTATGTAGTGATGTGTATAAGGCTAGATATCTGCCATGAAGTGGAAGTGGTAAGTCGTTATCAATCCTGCTATGGAGAATAATACTAGAATGCAGTGAAGAACATCTTCAAGTATCTAAGAAGGAACACAAATAACATATTTTTCTATGGAGATAGTGATCTTCAATCATAGGATACACGGATTCAAACTTCCAATCTGATGTTGATCACTGTAAGTCTACTTCAGGGTTTGTATTCTTATTGAACGATGGTGTTATGAGCAAGAGAAGCAGGAAAAAAGACACAGTAGTTGATTTGACGATAGAAGTTGAATACATTACCACATCAGATATTGCAAAAGAAGTGGTGTGGTTGTGCAATTTTCATACCAGAGATTAGCGTAGCTTCCTCTGATACTCCCATTCAGCTACACTACAATAACATGGAAGCCATAGCTCAAGCGAGGGAACCCAGAAGGCACTAAAAGAGCAAACACATGAAAAGTAAATACCACTCCATTAGAGAGATACAAAAGCGTGGTGACATCATTGATTAACCCGGAAAGTCCCTCCGCTAATCTCATGAATTAATGATTCAGTGTTCATTGTAGCCGGGAGTACCTGAGGCATGATGCTCGACTGGTGCTTCGGGGTCAATCGAGACCATCTGATGGTGCTCGATCCTACGGTTGTATTTTGGTTGTGGATTAACGACTCAGATGTGAGGAGTTCTTCATTATGTGGTATCTGATGCTTGATCCTTGGGCAGATTGTTGAAGGCAGTTGACGATTGATGCGGGTTGTGTAGCTGCTCGATGAAATGTCAATGGCCGTCATGAGGCAATGTGCTTCTATGGTCATAGACCAAGTCAATGCAGTGGAAGCTGAGGCGACGAAGACTTGACATCGATGGCAGTTGATGACGATGGAAGAGATGGCTGCACATGGTTGTCAGATAGAGGAGTGGAAGAGACAGAAGCGGGTAAGTCGCATAGAGGTGTGACAGTGATAATCACAAAATCATCGAGGGATCCTAACGTCCAATCTTAAAGGGTCTCGATAAAGTCAAGTCTGGTAATCATTATGTCGATCACTCTCTTAGCTCTCGGATGCCAACAATCAAGTGAATAAACAATTAACCCACAATAATGATCAAGTGATAAATAAGGTGCACTAAAATTTAGCATACCCTTCAAATAAATATATATAGTATGCAAGTGTAGGGGTCGAACCACAAAGGAGCAATGTGGATAGCCACAAAAATTATCAATCAAAAGGAAAATCAACAATATTTTTGTGTTTTATAAGGTTTTTTCTCATTTTTGTGTGTTTTAATTTTTTTGCATTTTTGTGTTTTTAATTTATATTTTAAAATTTTTATTTTATAATTTTTATTTTCCTTTTAAATTTTCCTGATTTTTTATTTCTTTTATAAATGTAATATGTATATATAAGTATACATAGATAGTATGTACAATATAATTACTATATAGGATATACATATATAATATGTATATAAAATCAGAACGAATACTCCTAAGTACATACCATTATATTTCTTAAAAGATTTAAAATATATTTAAGTATTTAGATTAACTAATAATATATAGAGGTAATATATAGTAATAATATATAAGTTATATATAATGCATTCTATTTATTTATATACATATATATAGTCAAAAACTATAAAATAGAATATTTTTTATTTTAAATGTTTTTATCTATTTTTATTAATATTCATATATTTTTGGTAAATTTGTATAGATTTGTAGTTGATTAAAAATGTAAAAATAGTGACTTATAATAACATATCATATTTTTTGGAATTTAAAAATAGATAAATATCTCAAAAATTTTCCAAAACTATTTTTTTATATATAATATGTAACATAGACAAAATTCAAAAATAGAAATAAATATTTTGTATTTGTAAATATTTATTACTATTTTTATAAGTTTTTTTTGGATTTTTTCTAATTTTTAAGAGTTTTTATAATACTTTACAAAAATAAAAGGTTCAAAAAGAAAATATGAATAAATAATAAATAAAGAATATTTTTTGTATTTTTTAAAACATCTTTGTATATTTTTTTATATATTTTAAATGCAAATAGAAATAAAAAGATATGTTTATTCATTTTTAAAATAAATAAGAAAATACTTTTAATTACCGTAAGAAATATATATATATGTATGTTTTAAAATAGTTTCAGATATTTATTATAATTTTCCTAAGATTTTTAGATGCAAAATGCTATTTTTATTAATATAATTTTAATAAATAAAATTGCATGTACTAGTGGGGACCTAAATGTAATTTAAATAAACATACAATGCATTCTAGAACACTTCACAAAAGTCCAAGGGAATCCTTGCAAAAATCCTTAAATATTCAATAATAAACGTACTGGTAGGGTATATTTGTAATATCAAAAAAGTTGTAGGTTCTAGTAGTAATTTTCACCAAAAAATATTGCATTGGAATTTAAATTTCTTAGACCAAACGATAAAACAAGCTTGGAGGTGTTTAGGTGCAAAATGTTCCGTGCACTCATGTATATGCACACGTGAGGTGCTAGACTAGACCTAAACTCAAATAAAATAAAGGCAGGGTTCAAAATGTAAATATTGCAAAAAAATTTGAACTGTAGATTAAAGTTTTAAGACTAAAATAAAAATACAAAAACCAGGGGTACGAGATGCAACATTACCCCGTGCACATTGATCAATGACCAAGGACTCTTCACTTGCCATGCATCGTGCTCTGAACATTCGATGGGTGATGGACATGCGAAACAAGATCCAGCTGCTAGATCTGATGGTGTTGGGTGCCTTCATCCAACAACGGTTGCTGCACCTCGGATTGGGTCTCGATCGGACGACTATGAACACCCATGGAAGAACATGGAAGAACTCCTGGTTGGGTGATCTTCGATCGCAGCTCGTGGGTGGCTACAACCTCCTCCTGCCTCGTTGATGGTTGGAAGAGATCCCTGGGAAGTTTCTAGAGCTACTAAGGGTCAAGATGTGCCCCAAGACCCAATGATGGGATCATGGTGACTCGATTCTTTATGATTACATGGAGGTGCCTCTTTGGCTCCAAAATCCTTGTTATCAAGGCTCTAGATTCCTTACACTTGCAAAGTTAGACTGTACATCAAAAATGACAGGTCTGGACATCTTTTGGGGTCAAAATGGAAGGATATGGAGGTGGGAGATGACCTATAACGTGTGATGGAGGGGGAAACCGTGATTTGTTGACTTGAGAAAGGACCGTGTGATTGAACGGTCGTGGGGTGTTCAGAAGTGATGGGGGAAGGATGTGAGGTGATTAACGAGTCAAGAAGTAGGTTGAGATGGTGGAGAACAATGGCCAGAGCTCTAGCTCTGACGAAGTTCAATTTTGAGATTTTTATGAAATAAGAGATAAAATAATACGAAATAAAAAGAAAAACTATTCTACTGGTAATGTTATATTGAAAAAGCAAGAAAAATGGAGGCTCACTTGCCAGAAGACAAAGAGCACATATGCTCCTTCAGGAGGTCTCTCATGATGCTTGGATCACTTTCTCCCCACCTTACATGTGTTGCAGACCACTCGAGGAGCACGATGTCACCTTATTGGACTTGATTTTGGGTTGATATAAGGGTTCTAGTGGTTGAAGATGAACAAAAATTCAAATGGAGGAGGAGGATGGGCATATGCACATGGGATGGTTTAACCAAAGGTGTGCCACAATTCAGTATTCCATTGATCGATGTAATGCATGTGCGTGAAAGATAAACGATTGAGGATGAAAAGTCATGAAGAAGTCAAGCCAAGAAGATGCAAGCCTCAGTCGGAGAAAAGTGGAGAATTCAAGGACGTTAGTACTGACAAAAGAAAACCTATGAGAGGGAGTTGACTGAGGTCAACTCAAACTCGTTTCTCATTGGTCCAAGTAGGCCCAGAAAAGGATAAAACTTGGAATTAATCCCTTGATAAATCAATTTAAAATAATAAATGATTTTATTAAATTTTCCTCAAAATAAGAAAAATGTTTGTTATTTTATGTAGTATTTGATTGTGATTTTTATTTATTTTACACAATAATTTATTGGGTGCTAATTTTTACATGTATAATTATGGGTATACTTACCTATATATTATGCATTTTATTTTATTTTGTATTTTGTATTTCATTATTTTATGTATACAATTTCTTATTTATAATTTATTTAAATATATTTGTACATATGTTTCTTTTATTTTCTAAAGTTATTATTGTACTTAAATAATTAAGTATATTTATTATATATATGTAATATAGGTATTTTTTACCTATATATTAAATATAGTATTTGTTTGATTTTATTTTTGAGGGTTTTAATTTATTTTTATTATGTTCATGTATTTTAAATAATATTTACGAATTTATAAAAATATAAGTAAAAAGTATAAGGTAATATATTGATCATTTTATATACGTATATCGCGCAATGAGAGCCCAAAAGCCAACTTTTGTATTTTAACTCCAAATTAAATGAACAACCTTCTATAAATATATAATTTACTTTTAGGATAATAAAGATGAATTTGGTGAATTTCAAGTTTGTATGGAGAATTAACATGCTGGGAAGTTTTATTTGTGATTTTTATTTTGTGTGTCTCGGGCACACTATGCATTATTTTTTAGTGAAATAAATTTTGTTTTTCTCTTTGTATTTTTATGTACAATGTTGACGTTCAAAGTAAAATATATTACAGATTGAGGGTCCAAAAGCTACTTTTGCGTCTTAACTTCAAACTAAATGCTTCATAAAATATATAATTTAATTTTATGAATAATAAATATAAGTTTGGTGAATTTCGAGTTTGTATGGAGAAGTTACACGCTCGGGAAGTTTCCTTTCCGATTTTTTATTTTGTGTGTCCCCAACGCATTATGCATTGTTTTTTAGTGAAATAAATTTTGTATTTCTCTCTGTATTTTTATGTACAATGTTAATGTGCGAAGTTTACTGATTTGAGGTATAAAAATAGTAAAATAAAAAAGGTCCCAAAATATATTTATTGAAGAATTAAAATTAGGGTTTTTGTGCATTTATTGGCCCTTATCTTCCCCAAATTTATTCCTTAATGGTAAAGTCATCATGATGATTTGGTCTCGAGGGTTAAGGTCACTCAGTATATTTGACATTTCATTCTTTTTCCTTTCTTTCCTTTATCCTTTATTTTGGCATTGAATACAATATTTTATAAAATATTTACATTATAAAAAATGAGTATTATTTATGCAATTTAATGTTATTTATTTGCATTTAACTAGGGATTTAAGGCCAAAATGAGTGAATAAAGGTTATCAATGAAGATTCATCAGACGGTTGCAGGACGATCGCACGAAGAGGGCCACTGTGGGAAGAAGAGCGTGTGGGAGAAGGCGGAAGAGAAGGGTGCCATGTAGTGCATTGAGAAGCGGTCCAACCTCTACCTCTCTCTCTCTCTCTCTCTATATATATATATATCCCTATACATGTCAAACCTATACCTCTCCACAACCCTAGGTCGTCCTCCTGCACAAGGTAGGTGGAGATCGCGATCATCGTTTTGTTGTTGTCATGCTGCCAGATCGATCGCTTGAGGAACTCCGTCCTCTTTCGTGCTTCGGGCTCGTGAAGGAGAGAAGTTTTTTCATGAGACAAAGTCACAAGATTGCTTGTGTGGATTATTGCTCAGGATTGTGGGAGTACATATCTCATCAATGCGTCTGTGACGAGTCGCTAAATACGATATACAATTTGGGCACGTCGTAGTACGTGTACTTAGCGATTCGGTCAGAACTGAGAGAAGTTCTCCGTGAAGAGTGTCTTGGCTTTAATTTATATCTCGGGCAAGTCCGGGGTCAAACACAGGGAGGCAAAGGAACAACTTCGGGTTAATTTGAAAATTAAGATCTTGATTTACAATGTAGATATTTTTATATTTTTTAATGCAAAAAGAATGCAAAATGCACAATGCAAGTGAATTAAGATACTAAGAAAGCACATAAATAGGCCAAATTAATTTTAATAAAAAATAGATCCAATTTAGTCAAATTATATTTTTCCTAGAATCCTAATCTAGTGATGAATGCAAGACACATTTTTTTAGAATTTTCAGGGTTAAAATGCAACAATGAAAAATGCACACTTTATGGGTTTTTTCGCAATTGTTCACACAAAGAGTAAGCAAAAATTATGAAAAATTTACTGGAATTAAAACATGATGAAATGAGACTACATTAATGTTTTTGGAATTTTTAATAAAATATGATTTTTTACAAATTTTTTAGTGAAAACATAGTGACGGTGAGTAATTAATTCTTAATAAATCCACAATAACAAATTAGGTAGAGAGAGAATTGTCTCATATAGGTATTTTCATAAGGAATCTAGGAGATTTGAAATTTTGCGAAAAGGATGTATGTGGATTTAATTGGAAATCAAATACGAAAAGCACTCTATGATTTATTTCAGGCACAAGACAACTCCACTTTGGATGAAATTTGGACATTATCTCAATCACATTTCAGTGCACCATGTCTAATGTTTTAAGGATTTTTAGAGAAACTGTGAGGTAGATGTCAATTTAAGAGCACACAATGGGTAAAATATGTAGAATTTCGGTTAGACAATTTTAATTAATTACCCAAAGACATAAAAATATAAATAAATATCCACGTGGTAGAGAACTAGTTGTTTAACACAATGCTATTTTTCATTGGATAAAATGATGCTATAAAGATGTCCAAATTAAAATGAGAACATAGGGTTGTCTTTGCAAATTCAAAAAAAAACAATATTTACAACAAAATATGTACATGGACTAATGGTAATTATGGAAACATGAAATATAAAAGATGCAATTTTTACATGAAATAAAAATTAACCTTCTTCTTCCTTGCGTGCAGGGGGAACCCAACAAGGGGCACGGCGGGGCCGCCGACATCGAGCGGCTGCGCCGTGCGCGAGGGGAGGCGACGAGGGGGCGACGACGCGGAGATGGTGCGATCGGGTGTGGTCAGAGGGGAGGAGCATGCTGGCCTGGTGGAGAACCACTGTGGTGGGGCGGCGGTCTTGGATCTTGGCGACGCAGCGGAGAAGCGCTGATGGCCGCACGCGAGGCTGGCAAGTGCGCGTGCCATGCGCGGAGGAGCGGGGGCGGGGATGCCGCTGGCGGCCGACGCGACGATGGAGGAGGAAAAAGGAGGGGCGGTGATGGATCATTTTAAATTTTTTTTAATTTTTCTTTTTCTTCTATAATAAAAGAAATATTTTTTATTTTATTTTTTAAATATTTTAAATTTTGTTAAATAAGAAATACAAATACTGTTGGGAAAAAAATGATATGATGATGGTGGTGAAGATGATGTGGAGTAAGCAAATGGGAGTATGTGGATGGTAATGTGATGTGATTAAAAAAACTGAGAAAATAACAACGATGATAAAATGAAGGAAAAATTACCTACAATGGAGACGATCGCCTATGATGTGCTCACGAGAGCACAGTCTCCGCTCGAATCGCTGGCGAGCGATGAGCTCGAGCAACGCACGGATGTGGCTTTGATGTTGGTCGAAAAGCCAACAGATCTCACCGGAGAGAGGGATGTCGTCGCTCGACCGCGGTTGTGTCGCTGTCACCGATTCCACTCTGGGAACTAGGCTCTGCTCACATAAAGATGGATCCAGTACAAAATGAGGAGGATGTGATGTATATAAAGAGAATACATGAGAAGTTATTAAAGTGGTGGAGTTGAATGGGAGGTTGTATTATTAATGGAGTTGAATGAGAGGTTATTAAAAAATGGTGGAGTTGAATGGAGGTTGGTGGTAGAAGAGAAGTTATCGTAGAGAATGAGAATTAAATAATAAAATAAATAATGATATAAAGTAGACTAGTTTAAATACAACAAAAATATAAAGAAGGAAAAATAGTGGAGAATTTACAAAGGAATAGATACAACATGTACATTTCTTTGTTTGCTTTTCTAATGTGTATTTTTTATCTTTTTAATAAGAGATATTTACAACAGAAAAATATAATAAAATATTATAATCAATATACAACACAATGATGATATTTTTGAATTTTTAAGTTATTGAGAAAGATAAAATAAAAATGAAGAAAGAATGAATATATACATAATATACAATGTACTTCTAGGTCCCAAAACCCAGCTTTTGCAAATAAGCTCCGATTTTAATGAAACTACTTCCATTGGATAGATAATTTTCTAACTTGAACTTCAAACTGAGTTTGGTGAATTTGGAGTTCATTCGGAGTGAAATTTTGGCTGGGAAGTTGGACTTTACGGCTTTTTACCTTTGGGATCTAGGATCATTTATTTGAGGTGAATTTTGTTTTATATTTTTTTATATACATTTTTATGAACAAGTTAGAGAAAGAATTAGCCAAAAAGGAGTTGAAATAAAATTATTAAAAATACATAAAGTTTTGGGCTATTTATAGGTGAAATACTCCTTTAATTTTGTGGTTTTTTATTGTTAATTTATTTTGTACAATATAATATATAATAATTAATGTTTTTTATTTACAAGAGTTATTTGTTTATTTATTTATTTTATATATATTTACTTGAGAATTTGCTCAGAGATTTTGCTAAGATCAAGATATTGAGATGATGATCCGCGGATTCATCACCCCCCTATACTTAAACTTTGCTAGTCCTCGAGCAAATAAAGAATGAATAAGTTGGATTAACTCTTAACTGTGCATGTGAATACAGGACGTGATCCGTTCAAGAACTCTCGATTTTAGAGATCCTAAAATTCTAAGTTGAACCAAGCTCTTCTCAAAAGGTATCCAATTTCCCTAATCATCATACTCTCTTTGTATACATATATAGTAGGGATATGACTTTAGTATTGACCGCAGTTACAAGAGTAGAGTCGCAATGTCACCCAAGGTTCCAGTTCAAGAGACTCTCCTAAGAACCCGATCCTCAACACTAGAGAATAAACCATTTCTTGCATCCAATTCATCGTCTCTTTAGTTGTCAGACTTACAAGTGTAGATGGAAGGCCAGTTAGTGGAGGGGCATAGGATTGTGTCATTTATTCTCTCCCTCTCATTGGAACAATGATCCTCTCAAGTGCCTTATTACTCAACACATATTTTTGGTGTTGATCAGTACGTCCGTCAAGAGAAGTTGGAGTCATCTGCACTTGTTTTCTTGGGAGTATATCGGGGTGTGCATTTTTTGAGTACCTATCGTACCTTCTACACCCAGACTTGTAGCATTTACGTCGTAGAGCCATTTTTTGATGCAATCCCAACTCCTGGTCCTAATAGCGGTGGTCCAAGTGGACACTTTAAATGGTTGGGAGCGCTCGCCTTGATGGAAGCTCTTTTTATAATTGACTTTGTGGAATGAGAGCTTTTCTTTAACATTTCATTGCTTTGTAGTATTTTTGGCTAGCTCCACTACTTATACCAAGAGTTGGCGCACAATGATCAACAATTTTTTTTATTTTATCACACCCTGCCACATAGGTAAATGTCAAGAGATAGTACAAGAATCATGTTCTCATACTGGCTAAAGGTGCTGACACTCAGGTTTCATGAAGCCTTCATTGATTTTATCCCATCCTCGAGAATCATCAGATCAAGTCCAAACTCAAATCCCTTATCCCAGTTCCTCAAGTGAAATTTCAACTTATCTCATCATAAATGCAGTCGTGTATGTGAGGTGCTAATCATATTCTTAAGGTAGAGACTAAGCATGCAATATAGCATACAAATCTTTCAAACTAGGGAAATGTGAATAACTAAGTCAAGGACCCTAATGACTAAGGATGGTTAACTCAAAATCTCAAGACCTCATAAACCAAGTGTTCTTGAACATCACTAGTCTTGTATGAAAGTGAATTGTGTCAGGGATTAAACCAACTTATTAGTTAGTTTTTTTGTGATTTTTTTAGAGAGAGTTTTTCTTTTTTGAAAAACAAAGGAAAAGAATAAAGTTTTTTTGTTAGAAAAAGTTTTGCTTTTCTTTTTTTTTAAAAAAAAGGTTTTTTTTGAAAAAGATTGGTAGATAAGAAAGGACATTTTTTTGAAAAATGTTTTTTAAGCAAATAAGGAAAAATAGTTTTTTTATTTTTTTAGAAAAAGTTTTTTTACCCACCCCATAATTATTGTATAATATATGCAAAAATACGTGAAAGTACGAGCTATGGGTAAAGTATATATGTAATATACATACGCCCCCGTATACTTAGCATGTGCTATGTCCTCAGAGCACATAAGCGAGAAAAAATACATAGCTCGTGCTAAGCGTAGGATGGCTAAAATAAAAAATATAGAAGTCGATCCGCCCTCCCTATACTTAGGCTCTGGTCAGCCTAAGTGTAGAAGAAGAGCAAAAATGAGGCGGACGAGGTCAACAGGAGAAATGGATGAGTATATACACATGGCAGGCATCGGTTCCCCCTATACTTAGGCTCTTGGTCAGCCTAAGTATAGGATAGGAGTAAGTGTGGGAACCGATGTGATCTGGAGAATATACAAAGAAGAGAAAATATACCAGAGGAAAGAATCTTGTAATATGTTGAATCTTGATGCTGCAACTTCATGAAGAGTAATCTGATGTATCTGCTCTGTGCTCACTCTGCATGAAGTTGATGACCACGACTTGGACTAACTGCTCTTTCGAATCTACAAAATGCTTCAACAATTGTCCATTTACCACATGAGATTGTGCACCATCTGTGAGATCAGCTATCTCTACACTTCCATTCTCGTGCACTTTCTTAACAACAAAGGGACCCGTCCATTTAGATTTGAGATTCCCATGGAACATCTTCAACCTGGCATTGAACAACCATATCTTTTGTCCAGGGACAAAGTCTTTGCACCTAATGTGTTGATCATGCCATCTCTTTACTTTGTCCTTATAAATCAAAATATTATCATATGCCCTGTTTCGGATTTCCACGAGCTCGTTCAAGATCAAGTCTCGACAAAGCTTCCCTAGGTGGCAACTCCATTTAATCTTCTTAATTTCCCATTCAGATTTAGAATTAATTCTGCAGGTAAATGGCATGGCTTGCCATAGATCATTCTAAATGGTGAAGTCCCCAATGGTGTCTTGTGGGCTGTCCTATAGGCCCACAGAACTTGGTCCAAGAGCTGAGACCAGTTCTTCCTATTGGGACGAACCAATTTCTTTAAAATACTCTTCACCTCTTTGTTCGAAACCGCTGCCATGCCGTTGGAATGTGGGTGGTAAGGACTAGTAACTATATGCTCAAATCCATAGTCCTTAGCTAAAGATCTCATATCTTAGTTCACAAAGTAGCTACCCCCATCAGATATCAAAACTTTTGGCACTCGAACCTAGCAATAATATGGTCTCTCACAAACTTACAGACAGTCTTGCTGTCTGCGGTTCGGGTTGGGGTAGCCTCCACCCACCTGGATAAATAATCAACCGCCAACAATATGTACTCATGTCCTTGGTTGTTGGGAAAGGGACCCACAAAATCTATGCCCTATGCACCAAAACATCACAAATAATCATCGGTTGCATGGACATCTCTTCTCTCTGTCCAACTGTCCCTCCCATCCTTTGACAGATAGGGCACAATCGTACAAAATCAATAGCACCTCTAAAGAAGGTCGGCCAATACAATCTACATTGAAGTACTTTGTGAGCGGTTCTCTTTCCCGAATGGTGTCCTCCAGCCTCAAGTGAATGACAATATGTGAGGACACTCTGGTATTCCTCCTGAGGAATACACCTTCTCCAAACACAATCCGGTCCTTTGAAGAAAAGGAAAGGATCGTCCCATTGGTATCACCTCGAATACGACTTTAGTCGATCAATGCTGCTCCTAGTTCAACCATGAGGAACCAGCTTGGAGAGAAGATAGTTCACCATGTTGGCATACCAGGGAGTGAGTCAATAACACAAATTGACTCAACTGGGAAGGTCTCTCTAATCCGTTCATAATCAGGAGAATCCTTAAGTTCAATCCGAGAAAGATGATCAGCCACAACATTCTTCACTCCAGGTTTATCTTTTATCTACAAATCAAATTCCTGGAGGAGTAAAATCCACCTAAGAAGATGCGTCTTCATATCCTTCTTTTCCATTAAGTATCGAATAGCTGTATGATCTATGTAAATTGTAAACTTAGAGCCCAAAATATATGATCTGAACTTGTCGAGGGCTCATACTACCGCGAGCATTTTCTTTTTAGTCACTGTATAATTCTTCTATGTAGGATCTAATACTTTGCTCACATAATGGATCGCAAACGGGATCCCCTCTCGCCGTTGTCCTAACACAGCTCTTATAGCGAAATATGAGGCATCTGTCATGATCTCAAAGGGGAGAGACCAGTCAGGAGCTTGTAGGATAGGCGAGGCACAAATCTTACTCTTCAAGAGCTCAAAGGCCTCCAGACACCTGTGATCTACAACGAACTCTATGTCTTTCCCTAATAGCTCAGTCAGTGGGCGGACGATCTTTGAAAAATCCTGAATGAATCTCCTATAGAATCCAACATGCCCTAAGAATGATCGTACTGACTTCACGTTGGTAGGTGGCTCGAGTTTCTTGATCACCTCCACCTTGCCAGGATCAACCTCCATTCCCCTTTTGGAGATGACATGCCCCAACACTATACCCTCCATCACCATAAAGTGACTCTTCTCCGAGGAGAGTACCAGATTCACCTCTCTACATCTCATGAGGACTTGGTCCAAGTGCACTAAACATGTATCAAAAGAATCACCATGGACTGAGAATTCATCCATGAACACTTCCAGAAAATCTCCCACCATCTTGGCAAATATGGATATCATGCACCGCTGAAATGTGTCCGGGACATTGCAGAGCCCGAATGGCATGCGCTGAAAGCATAAGTACCGAATGGACATGTGAATGTGGTCTTTTCCTGGTCCTTAGGGGCTATGTCCACCTGATTGTAGCCTGAGTACCCATCAAGAAAATAGAAGAACTCTTTCCCTGCTAGTCTCTCCAAGATCTGATCAATAAAAGGCAAGGGAAAGTGATCTTTCTTTGTCACAACATTCATGCGCCTGTAGTCAACACAGACACGCCACAACGTAGGTACTCGTGTCGCGATCTCTACCCCCTCCTCATTGGTGACCATTTGAATTCCTGACTTCTTTAGGACAACATGAAGCGGGTCCACTCACTTGGAGTTAGAAATAGGGTATATAAACCCTGCTTTGCACCATTTCTTAATCTCTTTCTTCACTACTTCCCGTAGATTGGGGTTAAGTCTCCTTTGGAACTCACGGGAAGGTCTCACATTATCCTCAGTAAAGATGTGGTCCGAGCAAAGAGCGGGGTTGATGCTCACGATATCTGACATTGTTCAGCCTGTTGCTTTGCAGTTCCGCTCTAAGACTTCTAACAACCTAGACTCATGTTCTAAAGTCAAGTCTGAGCTAATGATGACAGGATATCTCTCTTTGGGTCCTGTAAGAAAGGTGTACTTGAGTGTAGGAGGTAGTGATTTCAGTTCTGGCAATGTGGTATCATCAATCAAATCTGGCTGAACTGAATTTGAATTTGGTTTCGTGCTGCATGAAGGTGGGCAAAGCTGAGTAGTACTCGCCATCAACTCAGAAGTATGGGGAGTCAGATCGTCAAAGAAATGTGGTAGTTCGACTTAAGCCACATCCAACTCATCATCTTTGTCCCATGATCATTCCGAAGGGGATGGAACTGACAGATCCAGATGGATCTCTATGTCATCATGGGGATATGTAGATGCATCTCTCACAAGATCAGACAACACCTGACAAACTGCATCATCCACTATTCCCTTTCCAGATGAAAGGGACTCGCTCTGTCCTGAAGGAATCTGTCCCCAAATCCCAATTGTGCAAATCATACTGCAATCTGCCTCTGAAGATGAGTACTCTGTGCTACTCTCTAAATAGGGTCGCTGACACTTGATTTGCTTCATCTCAAGGTTCACTTCTCCGCATGGAGAACGAAACTTCATCATTCCCGTACCATAATCGAAAGTTGCGCATGCGGTCCTAAGGAAGGGCCGCCCAAGAATGATCTGAAATCCAATGATTGGGGGTCTCCACGTCCAAGAATGTGAAGTCCACCTGATAGTTCTGCTCCTCAATCGAGATAACTATGTTCTTCACTTCTCCCTTAGGTCTCTTCACTGAATGATCTGTGAATTGGAGTAAAGCTCTAGATTTGTGAAGTGGTCCCAACTCCAATTTATGATATAATGATAAGTAAAGTAAGTTGATCGAAGAATCGTTATCTAAAAGTGTGCGTGCAAACGCAATGTCGTCAATACGACTCTCCACATAGTGAGCATCCATGTCTCTCTTTTTCCTTGGCAAAGTCTGATTCTTGAGACAATAGGTTGTGCCTACTAATAAGACATGTGTCTTTATATTTCGATTATCTTTCTTCCTGCTAACCCTTGTAGGTGTGCATCTCACTTTAAGGTATTTTTGGAATGCAGGATGGTTAGCCAGATATTCATCAAATGGCACTTCAACTGTGATATTTTCTTTACAAAATCGTGCCATATCAAGGTCATCTTTTTGAATCTTTTTTATGTGCTTTCCTGTCGTAAGAGCATGGGAGAAAGGGGTTGAAGCTAGAGAAACAGAAGATGAAAATCTGAATCATGAACTGAAAGAGCATTCTTGGACTTAACGGAAACAGAGTTCTTCATACATGAATATTTTTGATGCAACATGGGATCGAAATCAAAATTGTCTAGTACATGTTATGGAATAGAAGCGGGAGTGGTATCCGCCACAACCAGAGATGCAAGGTCCTCCGTAGAATCATAAGTGTATCCATGCTGCCGATGCTGCATACGTGCTCTCCTTCTCCTCTTGGCTCTTTGAATAGAAATTCTCGAATAATGCTGATGGGGCTCCGGAATATGCTGCCTCTCATCCTCGTCCTCTGAAGATTCCTCAAGTAGAGCTTCCGAGATGCCCCTCCTTGTATCCCTCGCCCGATCAGGTACGGTCACGGTCCTTCTGCTCCTGAGTGACATGTGGTTAGCCTCGTCACACGAAAGAATCTCACGTTCAGATCTAAGAGATGCTGAATAGTATACCTGACCAAAGTGCTGCTGAGAACTAGAATGGTTCAGGCTATTGTGGTTAACCTGAACTTGGGATGGGATAGAGGTAGAGGGTGCAGACTGCTCGTCTCGCCATCTGGACAGGCAGTTGACATCTACCCGTAAGCCATGAATCTTGTTCCCATAGGAACGGAGCTCGTCGAGTATCTGCTGTTGTATATCCACGGGACTAGATGAAGAAGGAAGTGGATAAGACTGGGAAGAAGAACGGGAAGACTAGCCCTATTGGTCAGGGTACTGCCTCTGCTGCTACTGGGGTTGCGGTTCTTGCTGACCTGTCTGGTAGTGGCCCTATCGGCCAGACTGCTGGTACTAGTACCACAACTGCTGGGGTGGCTGGAATCCAAGGCTCTACTGTGAAGGAGGTGACGCGGAGGTGAATGTGGTGTTGTGAAAGGTCGAGGGACGATGATAGGTCTGTCGGTCTCCCGTACTTCCCTGCATGACAGGGTCCTGAGTATACCATATCACATTCACCTCCCAAACTGGTGGATGCTCCTCCTGAACTGTCTCTGCTAATGGAAGTGGCTGCTGAAAAGAGTGGGTGTAGGATTGGCCCTGCTCCCACGACTGGGGTTGCCCTGACACCAACTACTCCTGAACATGGTGAACTCGGTAAACGGGAGCAGAGGGTGCAGTCACGGTGGATATCTGTATCTTAGATACCTTCTCAGTCACCTCCTCCATCTGTTTTGGAAGTTTGGAGATGCTCTGGTCTAACTCATCAATCCTCCTGTCGATCTTCTCAACTACTGTAAGCTTGTCTGCAAGGAGTCCCATGCTAGGGATCACTACCTGAGAGAGATCAACTACAGATGATTTTCCTCCTCCAAATGAAAGTGAACTGGGGGACGGTGTATAGGTCATGTTGGCCATCTGTGAGCGGCTAGTTTTAGCCACCTGCTCGAATACCTTCCAAACGGTATCTGCTCCTCGTGATGTATAGCTGCATCCACAGGCAACGCTCACTAAACCTTGCATCTCAGGGTTGAGACCAACAAAGAATGACTGGACCAAGATATTGTCATTTAGTCCATGACAGGGACACTTCTGCAATATGTCCTTGAATCTTTCCCAAGCATCACAAAAGGCTTAATGGGGTAATTGGGAAAAACTCGTAGTTCGCATCCTCATCATGTTATTCCTACTCAATGGGTAGAACTTCTTCAGAAATAGGTCCTTGAACTGGGCATAAGTGGTGACGGTAATCCCATGATTTTTCACCCAATATTCGGCTTTTCCACCCAACGCAAATGGAAGGATTGTGAGCCTAATATAATCCTGAATAACATTAGGATGTCTGAGGTTAGCATAGATGAGCTAAAAGTCCCTTAGGAATGCATATGGCTCCTCAGAAGCATTCCCATCAAAGTGTGGCAGCAGGTTCAGAAAGTGTGGCTTCAACTCAAAATCAACGGTGGGTTCTGCCGGACTCAAGTAGTTCCGAATTTGATATTGATCGGGGTTGTACACCACATCCATTGGACCGGGGTTGTACGCCACATCCATTGGTGGTTCGACCACAACATTGAGCTGTCCTAACTAAGCTCTGAGAAGTGCGTGTTGCTGCTCAGATGCAGCTAATCTGGCTAGTACCATTCTCATTGGGTCTTCATGATTCTCTTCTTCCTCATCTTTCTTCTTTGGAGGTATTTTTCTTGCATCTTCTTTATGGCCTGAATCAACAAGGTGTTCTTGATTAGAAGAGGATTTATGAATCAAGATATTCTCATCAAGGCGAAGGTCTTCCTCGGTGAGGTGGGAAGAGAGAAATGGAATGGTTTGAGAGTAACCATCCTGAGAGTGGGTGATCCTGGGCTCAAGAGGGTCATGAGTCCATGTTGGTCCAAGTTGCGCATGGACCTGTGAAGACATACTTCTTGGAGGGTTCAACGAGAGATTCGCAAAGTCTGGATAAATATCTCCCCATTCAGTCATCTTTGATGTCAAAAGAACCGATTAGAACACGATATTCAATGAGGCACTGGTTCTATGGTGCACGTAAATGTGCGGAGTAAACTCACACAATATAAACGTAATACAAACAATTTCACCAACTCAACATGTGATGGCCGTAAAAGTTCGGCCGAATTGTCTTGTCAATTTTAGTTGGTGAGAAATACAATCTTGGAAAAATAACGAGCTATTAGGTGCCCGTATTTTCTTACAGACTGACCCGATTCTTACGACTAGTTGGACCTACTTTCAACCAGTATAGGAGTAAGTACAGGCCGGAATCCGTTCCTTCAGGACTAATGCGCCCTCTAAACCTACCACTCTACTAAGAAAGTGCAGACCGTATAAATATGGCTATCCATATTCTTCACTGAAAAGTAGCTAATCGCCTAAAAATAAAGAACCAGTAGTAAGTAAGAAATCCTGGCTTGGATCTATCCTGGGATCGTCTCTCTCTCACTTGCAAGTAAAACAAACAATGAGGGCTTTATGCGCCCGAGAATACGGGTTCTTTTTATTCCAATTTTTTTAATTGACCTGCTCAATTCAGTCCCAATTTTAGAGTTAGGTTATCACTTGAAATTAATCTGAACACACAAACACGTCTACCGTTCATTTCCAATTTTCTTTTGACCTTAAGTTGTAAAACAAGAAGGGAGTCGGAAATCTGAATGCAACTACGAAACTATGATGCATGCTCAGAAGAAGGCATACTTACAGTGAGTCCCAGCACTCTTCATGCATTATGCAAAACTGAATTTGTAAATTTTACACTAAATGCATGCAGATCGAGAAAACTGCACCTAAACAGTATACTATTAGCGGGGAAGAATTGATTTGATTTGAGCTAAGTAGTACGTGTCTATGTGTGTCTCATTATGAATCTTATAAGATATGTGAATCTTCTAAGATATGTGTGGCCTAAATTATGATGGGCACAAACAAATTTGATTCTAAACTAACGTGTGCCTAATCCTTAATTTCGCCACTCAAGTCGAGCCCTACCATCACCAGAGAGTGAAACAGGTCTCGACACACCACAAATAATGTCCAAGTTATTTTACATGCACGAGCTCTCAAACAAGAGCCGCTATAAATGATCAAACTACCTAAATAATTAGAACAAAATAATTACAAAATTTTACAAAAATTCTCTCGGCGTTAAATGAATTATCCTCGCTCTTCAGCAATCGGCGCACGTCACGTCCATCGACCTCTGATGCACTCCAAGTCTACCAGACCCTCGTAAGGAAAATAAAATTTATATTAGAGAGGTAAAAAACAAAATATATACAAGAATAAGTAGAGAAATATTTGAGAGGAAAATGGATTAATTACAATTGGCTCGGGGTTCAGACTACCTGAGTAAATGAAAATCTAAATCCAAAATTTTTAAATTAATCCCTAAGCCGTTTGACTTCCCGGCAACGGTGCCATCTGACGAGTCACTAAATACGATGTATAATTTGGGCATGTTGTAGTATGTGTACTTAGCGATTCAGTCAGAACCGAGAGAAGTTCTCCGTGAAGAGTGTCTCGACTTTAATTTATATCCCGGGAAAGTCTGAGGTCGAATACAGGGAGGAAAAGGAACAACTTCGGATTAATTTGAAAATTAAGATCTTGATTTCCAATGTAAATTTTTTATATTTTTAATGCAACAAGAATGCAAAATGCACAATACAAGTGAATTAAGATACTAAGAAAGCATACAGATAGGCCAAATTAATTTTAATAAAAATAGGTCCAATTTAGCCAAATTATATTTTTCCTAGAATCCTAATCCAGTGATGAATGAAAAACACATTTTTTTTAAAAAAAATCATGTTAAAACAATGAAAAATGCATACTTTTATGGAGTTTTTCACAATTGTTCATACAAACAGTAAGCAAAAATTATGAATAATTTACAGGAACAAAAACATGATGAAATTAGACTACAGTAATTTTTTGAATTTGTTAATAAAATATGAACTTTTTATGAATTTTTTAGTGAAAACAGAGTGATAGTGAGTAATTAATTCCTAATATATCCATAATAGCAAATTAGGCAGAGAACGAATTATCTCATATTTTAATAAGGAATATAGAAGATTTGAAATTTTGCGAAAAGGATGTATGTGGATTTAATTAAAAATCAAATACTAAAATCACTCTATGATTTATTTCAGGCACAAGACAATTCCACTTTGGATGAAATTTGGATAGTATCTCAATTACATTTCAAGACATCATGCCTAATTGTTTAAAGATTTTTAGAGAAACCGTGAAGTAGATATCGATTTAGGAGCACAAAATGGGTAAAATATGTTGAATTTCAGTTAGACAATTTTAATTAATTGCTCAAAGAGCATAAAAATATAAATAAATATCCATGTGGTAGAGAACTAGTTGCTCAACACAATGCTATTTTTCATTGGATAAAAGGATGTTATAAAGATGTCCAGATTAAAATGAGAACATAGGGTTGTCTTTGTAAATTCAGATAAACAATATTTACAACAAAATATGTACAGGGACTGAATTGTAATTACCGAATCATGAAATATAAAATATGCAATTTTTACATGAAATGAAAAAATTAACCTCTTCTTCCTTGTGCGTAGGGAGAACCAACAGGGGGCACGACATGGCCGGCGACGTCGGGTGGTTGCACTGCGCGCGAGGGGCGACGATGAGGGGGTGACGGTGCAGCGGGATTGGTTGTGGGCTTCCACGGCGGAGGGTGCAGCTACGCGTGGTCGGAGGGGAGAAGCAGGTCGGCCTGGTGGAGAACCACCGCGGTGGGGTGGCGGTCCTGGATCTTGGCGGCACGGCGGAGAAGCGCTGATGGCCGCGCACGGGGCTAGCAGGCGCGTACGCCACGTGCGGAGGAGCGGGGGTGGCAGTGCCATTGGCGGCCGACGCGCTGATGGAGGAGGAAAAAGGGGGGCGACGGGTGGCGCCCTCCTACTTCTTTTTTTATTTTTTTAATTTTTTCTTTTTCTACTGTAATAAAAGAAACCTTTTTTGTTTTAATTATTTTATATTTTTTTAATTTTGTTAAATAAGAAATGCAAATGCTGTTGGGAAAAATGATATGATGATGGTAGTGAAGATGATGTGGAGTAAACAAATGGGAGTATGTGCATGGTAATGTGATGTGATTAAAAAAATGAGAAAATAACAATAACAACGATGATAAAATGAAGGAAAAATTACCTACGATGGAGAGGATCGCCTATGATGTGCTCACGAGAGCACGGTCTTCGCTCGAATCATCGGTGAGCGATGAACTCGAGCAACGCACGGATGTGGCTGCGATGTTGGCCAAAAAGCCAACGGATCTCACCGGATAGAGTGTTGTCGTCGCTCGATCGCGGTTGTGTCGCTGTCACCGATTCAACTTTGGGAACTAGACTCTCCTCACATAAAGATGGATCAAGTGCAAAATGAGGAGGATGGGATGTATATAAAGAGAATACATGAGAAGTTATTAAAGTGGTGGAGTTGAATGGGAGGTTGTATTGTTAATGGAGTTGAATGGGAGGTTATTAAAAAATGGAGTTGAATGGAGGTTGGTGGTAGAAGAGAAGTTATTGTATAGAATGGGAATTAAATAATAAAATAAATAATGATATAAAGCAGGCTACTTTAAATACAATAAAAATATAAAGAAGAAAAAATAATGGAGAATTTACAAAGGAATACATACAACGTGTACATTTTTTGTTTGTTTTTCTAATATGTATTTTTTTGTCTTTTCAATAAGAGATAGTTACAACAGAAAAATACAATAAAATACTATAATCAACATACAATACAACGATGCTTTTTTTATTTTTAAATAATTGAGAAAGATAAAATAAAAATAAAGAAAGAATGAATATATACATAATATACAATGTACATCTAGGTCCCAAAACCCAACTTTTGCAAATGAGCTCCGATTTTAATAAAACACTTCCGTTGGTTAGATAATTTTCTAACTTGAACTTTAAAAGTGAGTTTGATGAATTTGGAGTTCATACGGAGCGGGAATTTCGTCGGGAAGTTGGACTTTACGGCTTTTCACTTTGAGATCTAGGAGCATTTATTTGAGATGAATTTTGTTTTGTATTTTTAAATTTTTGTATACATGTTTTGAACAAGTTAGAGAAATAATTAGCCAAAATAGAGTTGAATTAAAATTATTAAAAATACACGAAGTTTGGCGCTATTTACAGGTGAAATACTCCTTTAATTTTGTGGCTTTTTATTGTTAATTTATTTTGTACAATATAATCTATACTAATTAATGTATTTTATTTACAAGAGTTATTTTATTAATTTATTTATTTTATATATATTTATTTGAGAATTTGCTCAGGGATTTTGCTAAGATCAAGATATTGTGATGATGAATCGCGGATTCATCAGTCTGCAAGTGCACTCTTATCGAATCAAGCTTGAGTCAGGAGAGCTCTTCCTTTTGAGTCTATTTTGATCACAACCTCGCTTCAAGAGGTAAACCTAAAACTCATGTTATCTTGATGAAGCGATAAGGAAAAGGTTCCCATGTCATGTGATTTCATCTTTAATTTTTTCTGTAATTCTGTTGCCTTGGCAACTAGTATGACTAGTTGACCTAGATCGAATTTGATCTGATCTCCACGCTTCCATGATGCACAAGGCTTATCACTACGCCTTCAAGTACAACTAATAAAAATCCAAAATAAAACATATTTCAGGGAGGATGTATGCCTTATGGAAGAATGATTATTATTTGTTTTTTATTTCAATTTTTGTATTATTTTCCCAATGTATGTGACAAGTTTGAATGTAAATTTATGCAAAGAATGGGATTAAAATTTGATGAATGGAACTTCAAAATCGCTCAAATTTCGTATTTTAGCATGATAAATCAGCGATTCATCTCGTATTCTACGTATACAAGAATAACAAATTGATAATTTAAATAACTCATACTTATCTCACTTTTATTCCACTGAAAATGAAAATTTCTCGAAAAAGCCATAGTATGGAATAAACTTCCTTAAATATTTACTCATCTCCTTCTCCCACCTTTATTCCAAGTGAATGTGCTCTTAGTGATTTTTATAAGTACATCATCTTATATCAGTACAAAATAATTCTTGATAATTAATAATATTATTTAAACCAAAAATGTTATATTATCTTATATTCTTTGTTAATTATATGTATGCTGTTTTAATTATATCTCTTATGTAGGATTTATATGGTTTAATTAAATTTATTTTTATTTTCCAACAATTGTACTGGAACTGCTTATGCAAGTAATTACAATCCTGACCAAATAAAACATGACGCTTGATTTTTTTTCCTGTTTTTTTATGAGTTAATAGAATTTTATCTAATAAGCATGATATTTTACAATCCTAACCAAATTAATTACAACCATTTAAAATAACACGAAAAAGCTAAAAATCTCAAATATGTGAGCACCCACCGCTCGCAGAAACTGTCGGCAAAAAACAAGAAGCTCCGGCGCAAGGATCCGTCCACGTGGCGGCAAACCATTCGTTCGAAAAGTCAACCAACAGATAACGTTTCTGCGCGGGAAATCCACAATAAGATCCTCAAAATCTCACCACAAAGCAGACAGCAATTGGCAGTAAGTCTAACGATTCCCACCGCGAAATTAACCCAAATGGCCCTCCGCTTCTCCGTCACCACCACCGGCCCCTTCCTCCACTCGCAGCGCCGCCGGAGGCCCGGAGGCGTGTGTATGGCACGCGTTGCAGCACCCGAGGAGGGGCCGCTCGACCGTCCCTCGTGGATCGGGGAGAGCCCCCTATCCCGCCTCGTGGGTGCCCTCATCTCCTTCAAGCCGCTCTTCGCACTGATGAAGATCGCTGCGAGGCAGGTCATCATCAGGTAATTACTCGATGACGCGAACCTAACTCACGCTACAAGAAAAATGAGTTGTGGCCATGGAATGTGCCTACGGAAACTTGTGTCTATGATAATTTCGTAGCCACCAGTTTCTCGTAGCTATAATCCGTGGCCAGAGTCTTCATATAAGAGTTGTGGTTACGATAAGTTATGTGGTCACTTGTAGTGGCCACGGTATATTCGTGGCTAGAGAACTTTCGTAACGAGACTTTTAGCTACGGCTACTGGCCACAACGTGTCATGGTTAGAGCCCAATTCTATGGCCACAAATCCCATATCCGTGGACATAGTTCTGTAGCCACAACTTATTTTCCTTATAGTGTCAGAGCTCCATTCACTGTTTTGTGCTGTTCAATTGTGAATTCTCCGTGAAGCACTGCGGAGAAAGCGAACGTGCCGTGGAGGAAGATGACGAAGGAGATCTTGGAGTCGGAAGTCTACGGCGAGATGGAAAACGTGCGCAATGCATCGCTGGTGTACCCCGACTGTAAGTTAGTACTGGCTCTTGTTTCTACTTGCAATCCTCTAATGTAAATAAGAGAGAAACCATTCTTCGAATTTAAATGCGGATTCAGAATGAAATCCCAGCTATATATAAAAGGATTTACAGTGATCCATCAGAAAGTTAATTATGTTGGAACTTGATTCTATTGAAGATTAACCAACCTAAACAAAGAGTAAATTGGTGCATTTTCTTTACTTTTAATATTGCATGACATAAAATAGAGGCATCTTCTTTCCTTTTTTTCACAGATTATTTGAGCCCATTTCACGCTTACGACGAAGGGAATTTGTCGTGGCTGGTAAGCTTCCATGGCTTTATTTTTGCTGCAATAAAGATTAGATGATTGAGTAAGTTTTCTAAACATTAACACATATTTTTTATGATTATGATCCGAATTGCGTCATGAGATCACAACTGCACTTAACTGGAAGTGAGCAGAACATAATTTCAGTCAAATAAAACCCATTTTTTAGAATTTGGTGTCTCAATTGCAGGCTGCTGCAGAGGCAGAGGCAGCAACCTTATCGATTGCGTTACGATTAATACCTGATGCATCTACAACCGAAGAAGCAGTCGAAAGAGTCCGCGAAACGTGGCTGAAAGCTGTCGAGAATCACGTCCGGCAGAACTCCGATATAACCACCGTCAATGATGTACTGGACATGGGTTGCTCCGTTGGAGTCAGCACACGCTTCCTCGCCAAGAGGTTTCCTGCAGCCAAAATTGTCGTGAGTAATCGAAATACATGGCACTGTGTATCCCATATTCTTCGAACTGAAATACTGCATATTAGAAATTATCATAATACCGTAAAAATAAAAAAAAATCCTATTGGTATACGCACAATTAATGCCGTGATTGTTACCTTTACTGACCGTCGAATATCTCTTTTTTAATATTCCTCTTCAACAGTAATGAACGCCGTTACCGTGTTAATGAGGAAACGATCGTCTGCTGTAGAGGGGATTGCAGAAGAGGAGTTGTGATCTCCTCTAATTTTTTTTTGTGATTTAGATTTTAAAACACAACCTTATAGATTGAATTTTATATTAATGATCTACAAATCCTATAAATTTCGCTTAAATCCGAGATTATTTACTATTTTATCTTAATGGTCAAACATTCGGTCAATATCTAAGCAACCTAAAGTCCATTTAAAAAAGATCCGAATGTTTGATCATTAAGATAAAATAGCAAATAATCTCGGATTTTTATGAAATTTAGACGATATTTAAAGAATTAATATAAGATTCAATCTATAAGGTTGGATTTTAAAATCAAAATTGCAAAAAAAATTAAAGGAGATTACAGCATCATCTCTGTTGCAATCCCCTCTACAGGAGAGGAGAGGATAGTCTTCCGTTTAATGAATAGGAAGAAAATAGGTTTCAATATCTGAAATGTATTAACTTGCAACTTTTTACATCAACCATATAGGGATTGGATCTATCGCCTTACTTTCTCGCAGTTGCTCAATACAAACAGAAGAGAGATATGTCTGATGTCAATCGCCGAATCACTTGGCACCACGCGAACGGTGAAGAGACAGGATTGCCTTCGAATTCATTTGATTTAGTCTCTATTGCTTATATGGTATGCTCTATTCTTGCTAAAGTAAGCGATCTCTGAGCAATCGTCAATATTATCTAAAATCGAGCTTTTGACGATAACTGTTACGAAAAACATCATTAACATACATATATAAATCCGTTTTTCAACAGGTTTTCAGAAAAAAAATCAATGTATGTATGCATCCAGATTATCATTGATAAGAGAAATATCCGTTTTGAAAACATATGCATATTAAAGAAAAGGAAAAATTTCGGAAACAAACATCACGACAAACAATGCGACAAAGAGAAAGGAGAGTTAGAGATCACAATTGAAGCGTCATGTTGTATGACTCCCTTTAGAGAGATAGAACCCCCCACTTTACCGATGCACAGGGCCTTGACATGCCGCTCCCAAGGTCCAACGGTCCACGCTCGTCGACGGTGCACATCGTGCTTGAGCGCCCTCGAAAGTCACCTCCGTAGACGAAAGCCCGAGAACGTGAGAGGGAGAGAAGAGGCGGTGAGAATGAAAACTGTATGTTCAGTTCTCCATATAACTTGTTTTTCCATTGAACCTATTTTGTGTGATCTCCACTCATTTAGGTAGGGTTGCTACTGAGGGTAAACTCTTAGTGAGTTTCAGCCCCATCCCAAGTCTGGATTTTTGGACTAACGATCTATCAAGTCCCTTTGTAAGTGGATCTACCGTATTATCTTTGGTACCAACAAATTCCATGGCAATCACTCCAGAAGACACCAAATCCCTAATAGACTTGAGTCTAACTTGGATATGTCTTCTAGTTTTCTGATTCTACTTTGAACTCTTTACCTTTGCAATAGTATTCATGATATCACAATGTAAAGAAATCACTGGTATCGGCTTACCCACTATGGGCATCTCAGAGAGAAGCTCCCTAAGCCATTCAACCTCTATACCTGTTGTGTCCAAAGTACACAGCTCTGCCTCAAAAGTAGACCGAGTCAAGATGGTATGTTTCACAGACCTCCAGGAGATTGCACCAACTCCAAGGGTAAATACATACCCAGTTACACTTTTACTCCCGGAGTCCTCCATTTGACCAATCCAACTTGCATCACTATATCCTTTTAAGACAAAAGGATATTTACCATAATGCAGTCCAAGAATTAAATATAGAAAAATACAAAATTAATTTCATACAAAAATAATATACAATGTACATAACACAGTCTAAATAAGATTCCAAAATCCGAACTTCCTAGACCCATATCTCTCAAATAAAAACTCAAAATATATCAAAATCACCTTTAATGGTATATAACTTTTAATAAGTTATATTAATGAAGGTGGTTTCATATTTTTTGGAGTTACGGTTTGAAAGTTAGATTTTGGACCCTTATTGTATACTTGTACTGATTAAAATATTCATTTTATTTATTATTCATTATTTTTATAATTTTATATTTTTATAATTTTTTAAATATTATTTATAATATAAGTGTATATTAAAACTAGAATAAAAACATCAAGAAAACATAAAAAATAAACACTTGTATAAAATATACAGATGAATTATCTATAACTATACCTATATAGATAATTTATCTATTTATTTAATTGTAATTATCACACCAGAAAAATAAAATAAAAATATATTTAATTATATAAATTTAAGTTATAATTTTATAAAATAATAAACCTAATTAATAAAATTAAGTATACAAAAAAATAAAAGATTAAAATACATAGACAAATATACCTATAATATAGACCTTAAAAGGTAACTTGTAATTTTAAATCTCGAAAAAATAAAAATCATAATAAAATACTTCAAAAAATGATAAACATTTTTTATTTTATACTCTAAAATTAATAAAATTATTTCTTATATTAAATATAATTTACAAATTGTTTTGTCAGGGTTTTTTCTGGTTAGTCCACGTGGACCAACCAGATTGACCCGTTGGTTGACCTCGGTCAATTCTCTGATCGAGGTCTGTCCAGTGTCAGGACCACATTTTTCGCCAACTTCTCGGATTTTTCGAAGCTTGGCCTTTCATTATTTCGTGACACATCCTTCTATACTTTTGATCCTCGTATATTGTTCATACACGCCGGCATCTTTCCTTGGGGGTTGGATCACTGACACGCTCAAGATCCTTCGATCTTCTCACCTTGTTCACCACCTTGTACAAAAATTGCCATGACCTTCCCTCTCATTTTGAACCCCTTTTTCCCTAGTTGTGCGTTCCTCTGAGCTGGATTTGACTCACGCATGTGACAGGTGCATTTCCAGCTACTTGGGGCGACTCCAGCAAAGGTCTCGGCGGTCTCCACCTATCTCTGTCGCCTCGCTAGCTTAGAGGTTCTATCTCGTGGTTATGTCCACTGAGGTCCTTTTTTCTTTGTTTTCATTGCATTTTTAGCTTAGTTTTAATGTTTTCGTTTGATCCTTGCCCTTAGATTTGGGTCTCCTCGCGTGTTTATGCCTCAGCCACAGCTCGCTTGAGTCCTTCCGATGAGCCCCCATCCAGTGTTTTGCACGCTCCATTTCTCGTCTAATAGGGTCGAGGCATTTTACCCTCGACCCCATCTATCTCATGTGTAGTCTTGAAGCCAAGGGATCGCTGGTGGTTTATTTTGGGAGTCGCCGGAGGTTCCTGGGGGTACTTTACTCCTCCGCCTCCGCCTGCGCGCTTCATGGCAGCTGGGTCATTTTGGAGCCACCAGTAGCTAGATAAGCACCGTAGGAGTGTTGGGTGTCATTTTGGAGCATCATCATGTTATGTAGGAGGATTTGCTGGCTGGAGGAGTGTCGCCTAACCGGAGCTCCTCCCTATTCTTCCTGGACCTTCATCCGTTGTCCAATCAAGGCCGCAACCCATATCACACAACTGTCATTGGATGTCGTAGACCAGAGCCATCAGATCATCCAGGGGCATCTAACCACAGCCGTCGATTCCGAAGCGTCATCGGTCGTCTGTTGTTTGATATATGGATAAGTAGAAGTGTCGCGGTCGTTGGATCCCTTGAGTTGGGTATTTTGTGCCCTCACCCTCCTCAAATTTTGTATTTATTATATAGGATCTAATGTTTCATCTACCATTTAATTATTTCTATAAACTTTGCATTTAGCCCCATGAACCTTATTGTAATTGCACTTCAACCCAGGCCATGTCACCTCACGTGATGCTTCACATGAGGTGGAATTTTTGCAGCCTAGCCCTTGAGCTTTTACTTATTTAAGTTTAGTCCACTAACTTTCTTATTCAGTTATATCTTTTTGGACATTTTGCAAGTTATCCCCCTGATAAACCAGAAATCAATCCCTTTAATAGTTTGAAATTAACACTTCCAATGTCATTGTAGTCGGACTAAATTGGATCTATAAAAGACCGTTAAATTAAATTAACAATCAAATCAAACGGTCAAATTTATATTTTACTTGGGCAAGCCCAAGGTTGAACTCAGGGACATGAGCTTTTTTAATATCATTTAGACTCTAATTATTTGAACTAAGTGTTTCATTAATGAGATGTAGGTCAATGAATGCATGATGACAAGACAATATGCATAAACAAACATGAACAATGCATTTTTTATTTTATTTTTATCATGCAAAGAGATGTAATTAAATGCAATGCAAGTTCTTATGCAAAAATGCCCGAATTATATGAAATATTTGAGCAATAATCATTAATCAATTTCAGGTTCAAATTATGAAGCTAATCCAATTAATAAAATAATACAATGTATAAAAAGCATTATATATGTGACACTTAGCTATTAAAATAATCCATAAAAAATTAGAGTGTCAAAATAGATATTAAGCATGTCATTACAAAGGTCATAAAATTAGCTTCAAAACAAGACTGAAATCAATTGAATTTGACTTCATATGCTCAAGATATCAATAAAAGAGTCCAAGGGCAAAACTGCAAGAAAACGTGAAAGATAAATAGCAAATAGATCCCTGGGAGGGGCTAAAATGCAAATAGAATAATCATGAGGCCTTCCCTGTAAATTACCCACATGCGCGGGGGGTATTTTTGTAATTATTAAACCCCGTAGGGGGTTGGTTCCAAAATACCCCAGGTGCGCGTGGGTTGCATGTGGTTTCTGGACCTATTTGAAATTTGGATAAGTCGGTGGGGCCTCCATGCAATTTTTCCAGACTGCACGTGTTTTGGGCACGTGAGGCTATGCTCGGATGGCAATGGAGGCTTGGGGTAGCTTCGACTAGCATCTTGGGCTCGGATGTAGGCTCAGCTGGCTCGGGAGAAGCTCGAGTGCTCCGAGCCTAGCAGACACGTGGGCACCCATGGGCCGTCCGATCAAAGAGATCAGACGGCCGTTGTAGCTCTCGAGGGATGGCAACGTGGCTCGCTGTGATTCGTTCGATCAAGATGATCTGGCAGTACCTCTACATTGAGTTCTTCGACTCCGTCGCCTCCTACGACGGAGTTGGCTGTGCTCCAGCAAAGACGCTGCAGTCCCGCCTCTTTAGCTCTGACCCAATAGACCTCCCCAAAGCTTGCTGAGTGAACATCGATGAAGATGGAGGTCCGGGGAGGATGCTGACCATTCTGGATGAGGCCTTTGACGCCTCTATGTCAGAGATGGCACCGCGAAAGCTCCTCCGACCAATGAGCATAGACACCTGCATACATTAGTATCTAGCTGAAGCATGCAAAGTGGGTGCGAAGTGAGTGGAATGGTGGGTTGCAGATGACGAGATATGGAGCTCGATGGTCTTCTCTTCTGACGGGGCGAAGGTGAAGGTGGCGGAGGTGGTCGAGGTTGTGGAGAAGGGGGAGCTGGTCATGGAATGGAGCACGAAGATGGGGGTGATTAGCTGAAGCTCGGTCGATGATCAATGGAGGATGAAAGCACATGTGGAGTCCTACATAATTAGAAGAAGACAAAGGAATGTACAATGGCAAATTAGAGAGCTTACCTAAAACAATGGCGGGACGAGAGCTTGTGCTTGAGGTCCTCGAATGGCCCGGGTGATCGCTGGACCCCCGCAGCAACTGGGAGCAGCTTGGCAGGGTGGAGCCACCGCAGACCTAGCCGTGAAGTCCAGGGGTCGACACCGGAGGCATCTGTCGTCGTGGCTCCTCAATCGATCCTCCCCCTATCACGGGGAGGAGGACAGAGGCTGGGTGGAACCCCGCGTAAAGGTGGATGGGTTGAGGTGTGCGGAGATGGTGTATTTAAGAGTGGGATATTGATAGTTCTGGTGATGGGGAAGGTGGTTCGCGTGGAGATTATGGAGCGAGGTCGAGTCCATCGTGGGGTGAGTGATGACTCGCGAGGAAGACGGGGAATCAGGCTATGTCGTAGGTAGTTAGCGAGTGGAGAGAGTGATGGAGATGGAGAGGGAATTGGAAAGGGCGGAGAGGTTACGTGAAGTAGAGAACGTGGGAGAGAGAGGACCAGAGGTAGAGGATGACTCCTCAGTCGTTGGATCTTGCGATCCAACGGTTGAGATGTAAGCGCAATTGATCGGTGTGGATTAGATCTGGGAGGCAAAATCGAGGGGAGCAAGAGTCGCCACATGGCGTGAGGAGATGAAGGCGGAAGCCAACTGCCATGATGAGATCAGTGGGTAGATCAGGCGGTGGAGATCAGCTGCGTGAGTTAAAGGCTTGGATCGAGGGTACTGGAGAACATCTGGCGCTGGAGAGGTCGCCACGTGGAGGAGGGAGGTGAAGGTGGGAGCAAGCGGCCCAGATGCGATCTCTGGTTGGATCAAATGGTTGAAATGATTTTCAAGTTTGAATGGCTGAGATCTGGGCCATTTGAAAGCCATCCAACGGCAAAAAGGCGGGGCACGTGGTGCGTGATGAGATGGGCCGCGTGGCGCAACGAGAAGGTGCCACGTGGCCCAATCACAGTATTGCGAGAAGAAAGTGAATTATGAAGGAGAAAATAATCAAATTTGGAAAAACTCAAAACATGAAAGTTGTAGATCTCGATGAGATTTACAAATTTTATGTTGACCAAAATCAAAGATGAAGTCAAATCAAGGAATAAATATTTTTGTGAGCGTTTTTAAGGGTAAAAACACTAGGAAATTTAATTTTGCTACTTTTTTGTATTTGAATTTATTCCAAGGGTCATATAATTACAGGGATTAATTTGGTTCTTATTGATATTTAGTCTAAGTTAGGGGGTTAATTTATGTGAATTAAGAGTATGAAATTGAGTTTCATCTTCCTAGGGATTTTTAGAAATTACAATTTGGTCCTTTAACTTTTTATAGATGAATAATATTTTTGTGAAATTTACACTTTGGCCTTTGAACTTTTATATATTTACAAAAATACCCCTACGAGGAGTATAGATTCTCTTTGTTTATTTCATTTATTTCAAGCATGTATAAAATCTAAAAAACCTCGAAAAATACGTATAACTTCCTGTTGCATTGTACTTTCACGATATATTTTTGTTTTAGTTTTTTTGAGCATTTTATTATTTATAAAAAATCAAAAACATGCATTTTGGTCCCTATTTGCATTAGAAAGTCCATAAAAATTATAAAAACTATTTGAAAATTTTCCAAAAAAATATACTTTTTTATTGGGATAATTACACCCATAACCCTGAGTAATTCCTCAATCTCAATCATAACCCTGCATAATCGCGATTTACATGATAAACCTTGAATAGTCACTCCGTCTCACACTCATAACCCTCCGTTAGTTTAATATATTAACTCAACTGTATGAATGAGTTAATCTAACTCATCCTCAATCCAACGGTTAGAAAACAAACAAAAAAACCTCTCCCTTTCTTTTATCTTACTTCGGATCAGTGGAACATAGGCAAAAACTCGGGTGGGAAGAGGAGCTGCTGGGATGGGTTCGCGCTGGAGCGACTGGGTTGGGGGGGCCTTGAGCAGCTTTGAGCTCGGCCGCGAGGGGACGATCAGCGGAGGAGCAATCCAAGGGGAGGGGGCTTTCAGCCGAGCTGTGGGGGAGGGGGGGAGCAAGGCAGGAGCAGATGGGGTGGGGGGGGGAGGAGAGGCTTTGAGGTCGGCCGTGTAGCTCGGCAGCGAAGGCGAGCAAGGGAGGGCCAACTCGAGGTAGGGGCGACCAGGGAAGGAGCAAGCGGGGGAGGGGGGCTTTCAACTCAGCAGCAGGGTGCGAGCAGAGGAGCAACTCGAGGGCTCTGAGGTTCGGCCACGAGGGGGCGACCAGAGAAGGAGCCGGCGGTGGGGTGAGCGGCCTTTCAGCTCGACAGCAGGGGGAGAGCAGGGAAGGACCAACTCGAGGTGGGGATTGGGTGGGGATTGGTGGTGACCATGGAAGGAGCAGGTCGGGTGGTGGGGGGGAGGGGTGCTTTCAGCTCGGCAGCGGGGGGCGAGCAGGGGAGGACCAACTCGGGGTGGGGGGAGGGGCGGCGACCATGGAAGGAGCGGGAGGCTTTCAGGTCGGCTGCGGGGGGGCGAACAAGGGAGGACCAGCTCAGGGGTGGGGGGCTTGAGCTCGACCGCGGGAGGGTGGGTTGGGCGAGCAGGGGATGAGGGGGGATTTCAGCTCGGCCCGACGGGTGGGGGCAACCGAGGACGGGCGGTCAACCAATGGAGGAGCAACCTGCCGGACCAGGGGGTGTTTGACGTAGGAGCTGGACGCGATTCGAAGAGGCACCGACAAGAGAGCTCCAGGAGTGCGCAAACTCTGGGAACCTAGAAGCACGAAGTCGGCTTTGACGAGGGAGGAGCAGATCAGCACGGGGGGGTCTTCAAGGAGAGCTCGTTGTCGACGAGGGGTGGAGGAGGTGCACAGATGGTCGGCTGAATCGGGGAGGGGGGGGGTCGAGTGCAAGGAAGGGGGAAATGATGATGGCATGTCTTGCTAATAAGATTGAACTTTAAGGGTATTTTTGTCCTTTTCAACGGAAACCGTTAATTATAACGGGTATCCCAAACAGAACATAACATAGGGTCATGTCATGTAAGAGTTAACAATTACTCAGGGTCCGTGGCGTAAATCGCGATTATGCAGGGTTATGATTGAGATTGAGGAATTACTCAGGGTTATGGGTGTAATTATCCCTTTTTTATTTCACTATTGTATAACTCCAGGTAAAAAATTACTAAAAATATATAAGAAAATCATAAAAATTGCAAAACCCCTAAAACATTTATAAAATATAAAAAATCCATAAAAAATCACAAATATATAATTTTTGTTTTTAAGTATCTATATTTTATTATCTTTATTTTCAAATTAATTTGGAGAATTTTGGTTACTATTAGATATTTTTTATCTCTAATTTAATTTCGGTATTAATTTTTTCCCTATTTTGAGTATTTTTGGAGTTTAAAAATACCAAAAAAATTAACAAAAACACAGAAAAATCATAAAAATATTAGGAAAATATAAAAGCATAAAAAATTTTATTTCCTGTATTTTCCTATATATATTATTTCTCTCTTACCTCTCTCATATATATATCCTTTATATAGATATATATTAAAAGAAAATACAAAAATATAAAAATATAAAAAGAAAATACAAAATTAAAAAAATAAAAATCTTTTTTTAATATAAAAATATAAAATCAAAAATAAAATTAAAAAAATATAAAATTAAAAACCCACAAATAACACATATAGACAAATACATCACATTCATTTTTTGAGCATTTATTGCCCTGATCTACTTGCTTGTTTCCTGTGTTCGACACTCTACACATATTTGCACCTATACACATATTTGTTGTAGAGTTATAATAAATTTTAACTCCGCAATTGCTTTTCATTATTTGATCGTTGTTGTGGGTTAGTTGTTGTTTGAATTAGGGTTTCGTGTGAGGTCAACTCAACGATTATTGATTCGCCTTGTGAATTAACACGTCCTCCGCAAAACTCTGTTCAACAAGCTATGATAGCCAAAATTTTCAAGAACTTTCTCAGTATAATGTAACTGAGACACAATTATTCCATTAGTAGATCTAATCAGTTTGAGCTTCAAAATCACATTTGCAACTCCTAAGTCCTTCATCTCAAACTTACTGCTCAAGAACCTCTTGGTTTCTTCCACTGTCCTTATGTTTGATCCAAATATCAAAATATCATCTACATATAGGCACAAGACAACAAACATATCACCTCTAACCATAGAGTACACACATTTATTGGATTCATGAATAATAAAGCCATAAGACTGGATAGTCTTATCAAACTTGTCATGCCACTTCTTTAGAGATTTTTTTAGTCCATAAAGAGACTTTACAAGCTTGCAGACCTTTCTTTCATTATCGGATTCTATGAATCCCTCAGGTTGATCCATAAAGATCTCCTCCTCAAGATCTTCATATAAAAGGCGGTCTTCAAATCCATTTGATGAATTGTGAGATCATACATGGAAGGCAATACAATGAGTATATGAATCATAGTCATTCTAGTAACAAGAGAATAGGAACCAAAATAATCAACACCTTCTTTCTTCTTGAAACCTTTGGCTACAATTCTTTGTTGGACATGCGAGCCACGGTGAGCCATTATGCAATAAATGTTAATGCGAATATCATTCCCTGATCTGAAATGAAGAATAATTAATTTTCATAATAGGTCCCTTAGTACAATTAAGGTTATGTACCATGGCTATCTTAATGATCATACAACTGTTGATTCAATTATTGAATCATAGAGGCTGGTGCTTGGATGAATATCTAAAGAGTTAGATTGAGGACTCATCAAGCACCGTCAAATGATTGTTAAGATGTGATCTCCAGCCTGAGTAGGAGATGGCAATCCTTTCTGACATAGGCTGATATCTGATCGACCTCTTGATGCAGGTCCTCTGCATAGGAATAGAGATTCGAAGGTGTTAGATTAGTTAGGTCAAAGAGTTGACTTAACAAGATCGAAATAACCAAAGTCCTATGTCGTATGTTGTCACGATATAGGCACGCATCCTCTGATCGGAGACAGATGTGTCACTATATGTCTGAGAATGTACATTTGGCAGACCAATAGGTTGATGACCTAACCAAGGTCTATACACCGACGCGTTGGTCTGCATATAAGGGCATATGAGTGATACGATCTCTCAAAGGGATCATACAGGTTCACTACTGAACCGGAAGACATGATCTCACTCATGAGATATTGGGAAGAATCAAATTCCATGCATGGTCGTCTCGCTTTGGAAGCTTGACTGAATTTGTAGATTTGATATATACTTTTGGAAAGTATATGATCAAGATCTAGGTATGATATATGCTTTTGGAAAGTATATGATCGACACCAAATCCCAATGATCAAATGAGAAACTTGTTGATAAAACCCTGAAGAAGATAGTATAAAATTGATCTTGATCTTTGGGTTGACCATAGGTCTTCCAGTATGCATGATGTACAGGTATTGGGAATACCTGAGGGTGATGTGATCATAAACGATTGTATAACCATGACGCTTCCATTCCGAGAGAGTGATGAAACAGGTTTGGATTTTAGTGACTCCTCTCAGTAGAGAAGCAATCTGATCTTGGTCCAAGTTTTGGACATTGGTCTGAATGAGATTCAGATGCAATGAGAAGATTAGATTTGTGGTCTTGATTTAATCAAGCATCTGTGGGAGGTTCGTACGATCTAGATTTGAGACGAGATCTCAACATCCAAGTCACTATACGTGGAACAATACAATCACCCTGTCCTTATCTCCAAGTATCTGCGGAGAAAGCGCATTATTCTTGAAAGGGTTCAAGAATAATTCATTTGATGAATTATGTATCCAAGCAACAAGATGCTGATAATTAAATTAGATTTAATTATCAAGAGTAATATGAATATGATTCATATTATGAGAATGATTATACAAGATAACTAAATGGGATTTAATTATCAAGGATATGCAAATTGTGGATAATGCTATCCATAATTTATGAGTATATATTATAAATTTGATTTATAATATATTAGAGAGAGAGCACCTTTGTAAATAACATTTGTTAATTGTTAATGTGAATTGGATTCACATTAAGCAATTAATTGGAAATGTAATTTACAAATTAGTTTGGGCTGTGAATATGATTCACATTTTTTCAATGGCATGACTGAAATATTCAAAAATTAATTAGAAATTAATTTGGTGGATAATTCTGCAATAAATATACACTAATTAATTGGGAATTAATTTCGTGGATAATATTGCAAACAAATAAGAGATAATTGGATTAAATAAAAAAGATGGATAAAACACCACCGAGATGAGGTGGCTTCACCCATGACTTGGTCATGGGTGACGCCCCATCTTTTGGGGGTAAATTATCATCCTTTTTATTATTATCCTATTATCTTATTTTATTGATTTATTTGTTAAATTAAATTATGTTGATAATGTTGCAATATATATTTGATTTAAATATAGATCAATGTTGTTGGTTTTTTAACCAACAACAATCATGGTCATTGATTAATACATAAACCAACATGGCTGTTAGATCTATGTGTCCCATGGATTGAGATCCATTGGATCCCAAACTAGTATATAAGGAGGGCTAACCTAGCCTTTCAAAGGTACATTTTAAGAGTTGTAGAAGCCTAGTACTCTCTCTCTCTCTCTCTCTTTGTCATTCTCGCCTGCCTCTCTCTCTCTATTCAAGGTGGCCGTCCACTTTGTGCATTGAGAAGGAGAGTCTCTCGCCTTCGCCTTCGACGACTCGAGGATCTCCTTATTCTTTGGATTTGCTTGCTCTAAGGAAGACGACGGATTTCGTTTGATGAGATCAGGGGACTCATTGCTTGGATCTTCATCGAGGATTGTGGGAGGAACGTGTCTCATCATCGCGACCGCAAGTGCGTTCTTCGTGGATCGGACTTAAGGCAGGAGGATCTCTTGTTTTGGATCTCACGATTACAACCACACTCCAAGAAGTATTTCTTATACTATGTGGTTTGATGAAACGATTCGAGAAATGTTCCCGTGATCATGTGGTTGCATCACTTGATTTAAAATTTTAAATTTCGCTGCATCTAGTGACTAGTCGCCCCGATCGCATACGATGCGATCAACACTCTTCCGTGATACGTTTGAGGATTCTCAATATCCTTCAAGTGGTATCAGAGCCAGGTTGAATAAGGTTTTGGATATGATCCATAGACCTAGAATGACTTGGTTTGAAAGGGTCGCGAAAGTTTTATCGCATTTCATTTTCCGCACCTCTGTCTAATAGAAATTTTCAGTACTGTTTAAATTGTTTAAATACTAAATTTGCAATTGGAATTTTTTCCCATTAAATAAGGAAACCATAGGATCTGAGTTTACCAAATTTGAATTTCATTTGCTCAAGATATGGCCCTTCGAATAACCATATATTCATTGTTACGGGAACTGCGGATCTAAACGTGATTAATGAGTTAATTAATGTTTTGATCTGCCTCGAAATGCGTAAAATATCACTTGGATTATGTCATAAATCAAGTTGGTAATCTTAAAAAACTGATTTTGCAATTTTTGAATTTAAATTGATCAAGATAATTAATTTTAGTGATTGGGAGTCATTGCTGGAAATTGACATCTTTTGATCATGAACCTTGTGATAAGTCATTCAAATATGATGATGAAAATTAATGGTTAATTTTCTGAAATAATTAGTGATAAATATTTGTGAAATATTTAGAGAAATAATTATTTCATTGAATGACATTTACTTTACCATAATGATAAGATAGTTGATCTTGATCATTGGTTGATATGAATTCATCAACAAACATTGACTTCATGAAAAACCTTAGTTTATCATGCCATAGTTGTAGGACAACTTTTACATGAAAAACCCTCTTGCTTGAATAGGATTGGGGATTTGTTTAGCAAATCTCCTTATAATATAATCAAAATTGTTTTGATGTATATTATATGGTATAATTTCGGTTGAAAAACCGATGAGCATCTCAAAGTACATTATGATCTATCTGGCATCAACCTTTCCTGAGGTGGATATGGTGCCTAGTCGGAGAGCATTGGGATCGCAGGTTGCAACGTATGTGGTCTGTCCCACTCTCGTCGGTACTGGCCATGACAGCGGGTAGGGACTCGATAATGCCGGAGAAGTCAATAAGAACCTGCCGGGAACAACAACTGGAAACGGTTGCTAATAGCCCTACGGCTGAGGAGCAAAAGGAGGAATCCGCCCGCTCGCGTCTGATTAGCTAGTTGGTGAGGCAATGTCTTACCGCTGGTCCGAGAGGATGATCAGCCACACTGGGACTGAGACAGGGCCATTTTGACCCTCCTCAGAGGTATCTTCCTATGATTTGTCCCCCTAAGCCTTGGTCAATCAAGGAGTCTGCTTTGAAAAAAGTCCTACATCAAATTCCGCACGATTTGAATGGAGGTGTATTTTTTTCTAATTATTAAAATACGAATAATACGTACTTTGAGATTATACCTACTATTCAAGTAATAATCAAGTTTGTTGATTGATGATCGAACTAATGATTAACTTAATGTGATTAAATTAATTATATCCAATTAACACTCTATTATAAACAGATGTGTATTTTCCTTGGAAGAATTAATTATGTGAATATGATTCATGATAATTAATTATTATAATTTGAATATGAGGTGGAGGATCACATAAGTGATATCCATGGTCTCCCGTCAAGGCAAAGGATTCCGTCGCCAGATGTTGTATATAGGAGATGCCTATCCGAAGTGACAGATCCTATATATGATTTATTTGGATCGGGTTCTTTGCTTCTCGAAAGAGTAAAGCCGTATACGTAGTGACCCCAATATCGACTCCTCATATTATTGGGGCGATATTGGATTGCGTATAGCGAGTATTAAGCATGTTGACGGTTGGTTCAATTAATGACTTGTCAACATCATCTTAGGGGTGGTGAGCCCTGGTGTTAAAGACCGAATTGGGAGATGCAAGTTGGACTTGCAAGGCAGAATGTGTTCCCGCTTATTTTTATCGGAGTCACAAATCCTCATATTATTGGGATGTGACAAAGATAGGAAAGGAGATTCCAGATCTTGTTAGAGATATAATGGTAAGAATATCTCTTACATTGAAAGTGAGTAAGGGAATGAACTTTCATTGTTAACAAGGCAAGACAACTTTGATATAAAAATTCCTAAATCAAAGTAAAACATGTATATATAATATATATACCCTTATGCAAATTTCTTATTTTAGTTAATCCTTCATTAAACCCACTCAATGTTATAATAACCAGTAAAATATTATGGATTGGACTCATGATCCAGATATTGTACTTGCAATTGGACACATAATGTATGTGGTTGCAATGTGCAAGTTTTCCTCAACACAATGAGGAATGACAATTAAATAAGATAATCAGACATCACCTTAAGGTTTGTATGTCTCTATAGTTTTGATCTTTCATCGAGTGTACTTTGGAAGTGACATGTCGATGATGATCGCAATTGTCAAATAATATTTATAAAATCTAAGAAGATGTTCTGGCATACATATGTGCTCTAAGACATTTAATCATGAATGACATGGTTCTCTGCATTATGCAGAATGGTAGCTCGAAAGAGATGATGTATTCAAAATGTTTGAATACCTACCTGAACCTAAGTCTCTAAGAGTTAAGATGTATGTAGATATGATGAGTGTCATCATTCTATTGTCTATACTCTGGTCATTCATGAAGCTTCATAATATTTATATTGTATGAATTCACTGAAGCATGTATAGATGTTGAAGTGCTCTTGTATTGAAGTCTTTTGAATTCAACATAAGAGATTCTTTGTCTTGAACAATGGTTGTTTATAGATGAAGAGAGCATAGTGGAAGCATGGGTCGGACCCATGTGAGAGGGAAAGTCAAAGAGTTGATTGTACTTCTGTGACTTCCATATGACATCCAAAGAGATTGGATGATAGCCAGTACTGCATAAGTTGATGTGTTGATAGTATGACATCAAGTCTGTCTAAAATCCTTAGTGAAGGACTCAGATAGAGCATCAGAATAATCTACATATAATCATTGACTCTGACTTTCTTATTTTATAAGATAAAATATGAGAATTGTATCCCAATCTTCTAATGACATTTGCAATTGGTTGCATATATATATTAGAAGATTAGAAATTTGATCTTAAGGTATAGTAGTCATCTACATGGATATTGCTTTAATTGTTGCAGCAATCTCTGTTGGATAGATAGACTTCATATTCTCAGTGGGAGAGCCCTTAGTCTTGGAGAATGTCTCTATGACCTAGATATTAGAATACACTCATTGTTTGTTTCTAAATGTTGGAAATAAACATGAATTCTGAGATAGAACTATCATAAAGAGTTATGATGGAAATATTTCAGATAGTAATCTAACATCTAGTGGACTCCACAAAATTAGAAAATTAATGAATTGTTCATTAAGATTTCTAAAACTGAAAATTAAACCTTTAAAAGATCAATATGAGGATGAAGATCATTTGACAATGATCTGGCATCAAGCCTTGGACATTTATCTGTTGATTTGATCAATAGACTAGTAAGATATGAAACTTTAGAATATCTAAAATTTCAAATCTTACATACTTGTGAATATAGTATTCAAAGAAAAATGTCCAATACACCCTTCTCTGGGAATGGTGTTAGATGTCAAGGGATTCAAGATCTCATACATATTGATGTATGCGGATGATCTATATCATAGTAAACATTATGGATATGCGATATCTATTAATGATTATGTATGATATGAGATTTCTTCTCTTCACCTGAAAACCTTTGAAATGTTCAAAGATTTCACAATTTTGGTTTAGAACCAAAGTTTGAAGAAAGATGAAATGAATTTGATCTAACCAAGGTAGCTTGTACCTGTTAGATAAAATTCAAAGAATACCTTATGGAGATATGAATATAATTTCTATCTCACTCCTCCTGATAAACCTGAACTCAATAGAGTTGTAGGGAGATACAATTGGATCATGTGTGACATGATTTGATCAATGATTTTTTTCATAATTTCCTCTTAGTTTCTAGGTATATATGTAGTAGAGACTACACTATATATCCTTAATAAAATTCCATGCAAATAAGCTGGAATTAAGCACAAGAGAATGCTACTTCATTAGGAAAACAAAGGATGGTATGGGTTACCTACTTTATGACCTTGAGATTCTTAAAATATCTCATCTATGAGAATGTGATTCTTAGAGGCTGAGACTCTTGAGAATCAAGAAGAAAATGAGTAAAGGAAATCATTTAATCTTGAGATGATAATGAGGCTCCTGAAATCATAAACTAAAAGAATAATCAAAGATGAAACATTAATACCTCTTCAAAAGAGTTTGAGGATGTATTCCATGTGTCGATTGAGTCTGACTATGATCAGACTTCAAGTGATGAAGCTCCTAAGGATCATGATATGGAAAGATGGATATTAGCAATAAAGTCTAAAGTAGACTTCATATACAAGTGTTGTATATGAACCCTCGAGGATCCACCTATATGGGTAAGACCCATAAAGGTGTAAATGGATCTTCAAGAGAAAGAGAATCTGATGATAAGGTGGAGACCTTCAAACCTCGGTTCGTAGACATGAGCTACACACTGGAAGAGAAGACATTGCTTGCGATGAGACTTGCTATTTAGTAACCTTGCTTAAACCCATCGGATTATTGCTAACTATAGCTACACAACTTGACTTTGACATCTTCGAGATGGAAGTCAAGATTGCATTCCTCTATAAATGCCTCCCTGAGGATATTCACATGAAGTAGCCCCAGGGCTTCATGGTTGTGGAAAGCAAGGTGTGCAAGCTAAAGAAACTCCATCTATGGACTCAAATAAGATTCTTGTAGTTGGAACATCAGAATTTGATGAAATCATAAATGTTATGATTTCAGATAGAATCTTGATGTACCACGTGAAGTTTAGTGGGAGTGCCATTGTGTTCATCGTGCTAAATGTAGATAATATCCTAATCATTTGGAATGATATAAGGATGATAATAAGTGTTTTATAGACTGTATATTCCATACCTTGAGATATGATCTCAAGAATACCTCTTATATCTTAGTTCTGAAGTTGTTCAGAAGCAAAGAAAAGAGGGTATTGGGACTGTCACATTTGTAGTACAGCTTGGACATATTCCATTTTTGGAAATTCCAAGAAAGGCTTCCTTCCCTTGAGATTTGGTACTGACCTATCTAAAGGGATAGTACCTCAAAGAGTTGAGGAAGTGAATGCTAGAACTGCTTGCACCTGTGCATCAGTTACGAGAAGCTAAGTGTATGCTAAATGTGTACAAAAGCCAGATATGTGCCATGCAGTGGGAGTAGCAAACTGTTACTAATCCTACTATGGAGAGAAAATACTTGATTGCAGTAATAACAAAAACTTAATAGATGACAAGATTTTTTGAGATAGTGATCTCAAAGTCATATCTTCAAAAGCTTAAGAATTTATAGATAGAGATCTAAAAGGTCTTAACTGCGAATATCTTTGGAGATAGAGATCTCCCGGAATAAGGGTATTCTGATAAGGATTATGTAAATACTGGTTATAATAATAATTGAGCAATAGTGTCAAGGACACTATATCTGCTTTGATTAGATTGAGTATTGATTGCATTAGATGCAACATTCGCATTGGATACGAGCATTGTTACTGGGGATATGCAAGTGCCGTAAAAGGACTTGGCATAGTCTCATGGGAACAAAGTGACTGATCAGCTTACCTAGCTATTTTCTAAATAGCCTATGATTGTCACATGAGTGTGGGTTTAAATGATTATCCCATTAATGGCTCTTTGGGCTAGTGGGAGATTGTTGGACATGCGATCCCACGACGAGCCATTATGCAATAAATGTTATTGCGAATATCATTCCCTGATCTGAAATAAAGTATAATTAATTTGCATAATAGGTCCTTTAGTACAATTAGGGTTATGTACCATGGCTATCTTAATGATCATACAAATGTTGATTCAATTATTGAATCATAGAGGCTGATACTTGGATGAATATATAAAGAGTTAGATTGAGGACTCATCAAGCACCGTCAAATGATTGTTAAGATGTGATCTCCAGCCTGAGTAGGAGATGGCAATCCTTTCTCACATAGGCTGATATATGACCGACCTCTTGCTGCAGGTCCTCTGCATAGGAATAGAGATTCAGAGGCGTCAGATTAGTTAGGTCAAAGAGTTGACTTAACGAGATCGAGATAACCAAAGTCCTATGTCGTATGCTGTCACGATATAGGCACGCATCCTCTGACCGGAGACAGATGTGTTACTATATGTTTGAGTATGTACATTTGGCAGACCAATAGGCTGATGACCTAACCAAGGTCTACACACCGGCGCGTTGGTGTGCATATAAGGACATATGAGTGATACGATCTCTCAAAGGGATCATACAGGTTCACTACTGAACCAGAAGACATGAGCTCACTCAAGAGATATTAGGAAGAATCAAATTCCGTGCATGGTCGTCTCGCTTTGGAAGCTTGATTGAATTTCTAGGTTTGATATATACTTTTGAAAAGTATATGATCAAGATCTAGGTATGATATATGATTTTGGAAAGTATGTGATTGATACCAAATTCCAATGATCAAATGAGAAACTTGTTGATAAAGCCCTGAAGAAGACAGTATAAAATTGATCTTGATCTTCGTGTTAATCATAGGTCTTGCAGTATGCGGGATGTACAGGTATTGGGAATACTTGAGGGTGATGTGATCATAAACGATTGTATAACCATGATGCTTCCATTCCGAGGGAGTGATGAAACAGTTTTGGATTTTAGTGACTCCTCTCAGTAGAGAAGCAATCTGATCTCGATCCAAGTTTTGGGCATTGGTCTGAATGAGATTCAGATGCAATGAGAAGATTAGATTTGCCGTCTTGATTTAATCAAGCATCTGTGGAATGTTCGTACGATCTGAATTTGAGACGAGATCTCAACATCCAAGTCACTATATGTGGAATAATACAATCGCCTTGTCCTTATCTCCAAGTATCTGCAAGGAAAGCGCATTATTCTTGAAAGGGTTCAAGAATAATTCATTTGATGAATTATGTATCCAAGCAACAAGATGTTGATAATTAAATTAGATTTAATTATCAAGAGTAATATGAATGTTATTCATATTATGAGAATGATTATCCAAGATAATTAAATGGGATTTAATTATTAAAGATATGCAAATTGTGGATAATGCGATCCATAATTTATGAGTATATATTATAAATTTGATTTATAATATATTAGAGAGAGAGCACCTTTGTAAATAACATTTCTTAATTGTTAATGTGAATTGGATTCACATTAAGCAATTAATTGGAAATATAATTTACAAATTAATTTGGGCTGTGAATATGATTTACATTTTTTCAATGGCATGACTGAAATATTGACAAATTAATTGGAAATTAATTTGGTGGATAATTCTGCAATAAATATACACTAATTAATTGGGAATTAATTTCGTGGATAATATAGCAAACAAATAAGAGATAATTGGATTAAATAAAAAAGATGGATAAAACACCACCAAGATGAGGTGGCGTCACCCATGACGCCCCATCTTTTGGGGGTAAATTATCATACTTTTTGTTATTATCTTATTATCTTGTTTTCTTGATTTATTTGTTAAATTAAATTATGTTGATAATGTTACAACATATATTTGATTTAAATATAAATCAATGTTGTTGGTTTTTTAACCAACAACAATCATGGCCATTGATTAATACATAGACCAACATGGCCGTTGGATCTATGTGTCCCATGGATTGAGATCCATTGGATCCAAACTAGTATATAAGGAGGGCTAACCTAGCCTTTCAAAGGTACATTTTAAGAGTTGTAGAAGCCTACTACTCTCTCTCTCTCTCTCTCTTTCTCTATCATTCTCGCCTACCTCTATCTCTCTCTATTCAAGGTGGCCGTCCACTTTGTGCATTGAGAAGGAGAGTCTCTTGCCTTCACCTTCGACGACTCGAGGATCTCCTTCTTCTTTGGAGTTGCTTGCTTTAAAGGAAGATGACGGATTTCGTTTGACGAAATCAGGGGACTCATTGCTTGGAACTTCATCAAGGATTGCGGGAGGAACGCGTCTCATCATCACGCCCGCGAGTGCGTTCTTCGTGGATCATACTTAAGACAAGAGGATCTCTTATTTGAGATCTCACGATTACAACCATGCTCCAAGAGGTATTTCTTATACTTTGTGATTTGATGAAACGATTCGAGAAATGTTCTCATGATCATGTGGTTTCATCACTTGATTTAAAATTTTAAATTCCGCTGCATCTAGCGACTAGTGCGACTAGTCACCCCGATCGCATACGATGCGATCAACACGCTTCCGTGATGCGCTTGAGGATTCTCAATATCCTTCAGTCTTGCCTTATATTTTTTATGGATCCGTCCTGTCTAAGTTTCCTTCTGAATACCCATTTGCTTCCTATGGTGGAACACCTAGGAGGTAGATCGACCAATTCCCACGTGTCATTTGAATTGATCGAATCGATTTTATATTTAATAGCTTCCTTCCAATGCCTTGCTTCAGCAGAAGCCATGGCATCCTTGTACGTGGGAGGATCACCCTTGATTTGGCAGGAGACAAAGTTGCTACGTAGATCCTTGGCAATCCTAGACCTCTTACTTCGTCTGTTTTTAACATCCTCCAAAAGTTCATTGGGTTCGGAAGAGGTAGCCCCCACATTTGACCTCTTTTCTATTTGTTCTGGAATAGAACCCGATGTGGAGGCTACGTCGCTAGTCAGATTTTCAGGAATTCCTTTTTTCATTGGAAAAATATCCTAGAAAAAGGTAGCATCACAAAGTTCAACAATAGTATTAGTATTTATGCTCGTGATCTCAGATCGAATTACTAAGAATCGATATGTATAACTATTTTCCAGATACCCCAAGAATACAGTGTCAAATGTTTTAGGTCCAAGCTTCTTTCTCTTGTGTTATGGGAATAAGACCTTAGCCAAGAATGCCCACACCTTGAGATATTTTAGGCTTGGTTTTTTATTTCTCCAAAGTTCAAATAGACTCTTATCTTTATGCCTTAGGAAAACTCTATTCTGAATATGGGAGGCCATATTCAAAGCCTCCCCCACATGTAAGATGGTAGCTCGAAACTTTGTAAAAGTGTGTTGACCATATCAGTTAGGGTCATATTCTTTTGTTCTGCTATTCCATTGGACTGTGATGAATATGGTGTAGCGACCTTATGAACTATGTCAAATAATTTGTGTTATTCATCAAATATCTTAGATGTGTATTCATCACCCCTATCTGACCTTAGACGTTTAATTATTTTACCAACTTGTATTTCTGCTTCATTCTTAAAGATAAGAAACTTCTCTAAGGCTTCATCCTTAGTTTTAAGCATATAAATATAACATTATCTACTTCTATCATCTATGAAGATGATAGAATATTTTTTGTTATCTCTAGTCATCAAGCCACCCAACTCACAAATATCAGAATGCACTAAGTTTTGAATTTCAGTTTCCCTGTTCACAGAATGAGAAGGTTTTCTAGATAACTTAGCTTGAGCACATATTTCACATTTACTGAGTTTGTCTGTAATATGATCAGGAGTCATGTCCAGTTTCATCATTCTTTTCATAGAATTGAAATTCACATGTCCTAACCTAACATGCCATAAATCCGTAAATTCAATATTTGAAACAACACAAGTAGTGGAATCAAAATCATAAATATTATTAATTGAATTATCAATGTCACATCTGATTCTAAATAAAAGATCATGATAAGCCAAATATTCTTTACCAAAGAAAACATCATTGTCTTAGAAAACAACTTTATTACATTTAAAGTTTAATTGAAAACCCTCTCTAGCTAATAAAGAATCAGACAAGATATTCTTCTTAATATCAGGAACGTGCAGCACCCTGTGAAAAATCAAAACTCATCCAGTTGAGAATCTCAGCTCGACTCATCCAGATCCAAGCACCTTGGCTGTGGATATGTTCCCCATCATTACTGTTCCACTGGCTGAAGCCTGATAAGACACAAAGAAGGTCATGTCAGTACAAATATGTACATTTGCACCAGTATCAACAAGCCACACATTAGGCTCGTTTACTAAATAGAGTTTAGGGTTCACTGAGACATGCCCTTCACCGGGTCCGCCTCCCTCAGTCAGCACAAGAACCTGAGGAACGACATCCGTAGACTTCTGTTGGGTCTTTAGAGAATGTCAATCCTTCTTCCAGTGTCCAACCTGTCCACACTGCCAGCAAGGTTTGTTCTTTGATTTTTTTTCTGAATTTTTCCCTTGGCTTTCAGTTTCTTATTTTTCCCTTAACATTATTTCCATTTGAGGTTATCACATTGACCTTAGGATTCACATCAACAAGCATCACATGTTTTTATTTCCTATGCTTCTCTTCAATAATTATTGAGACCATTAAATCTCAGGCACCCGACTCAGCATGGCGCAGGCAGGCGCGTGCGCGTGCGCGCGTGTGTGGTGGTTCAAAGTTCTCTCTAGCCTGCTTTCAGACTAATCTCAGGACCTCCCGTATAAAAACCATGTGCCAGTTTTGACTCTCCATGATGTGAGACTAAACAGCACCCCACATGGTTGAAACATTGCATTTCAGGAATTGAGATACATTAATACAACTTAATATTGACCATCAAATTGCATCAAAATATCCCAACAACGTTAATTCCAACAATAACTATCGTTGCAGTTCCATGAATGCCCAACGAGAGCTATAAGAAATGTTCTTCAAGAAGCCTACCGCCTTCTCCGACCAGGTGGAACACTGGCCATCACTGATAGCTCTGTAAGAAATTAGCATATTTCCTGCAATTTTCTTTTTTACGGCACACAATTCAAATCTCAAGTGTACTAATATCTTGCGCTTTAATTTCTTTTCAGCCGAAGTCGAAGGTGGTTCAGGTATTCCATCTTTCCTTCCATCGAGCTTATCTATTTTCAAGTAGGTCTATACTTAAACAGTAAGATTTGAATGTACTCTACCAAAAATCACAGGAACTCCCACCTGTTCTGTTTACTTTGATGAAGAGCACTGAACCATTTCTCGACGAGTACTGCCTTCTCGACTTGGAGGGAACTATAAGAGAAACCGGATTCGCAAACGTGACCTCGATCTTCACTGACCCCAGGAATAGAACTGTGACAGCAACAGTTCCACTGCAGTGAACTTCAGCTTCCCTTCACAGATAATGCATCATGTAGTTCAGGTGATTGTTGTTTCCGAAGAGAGCGACGATGCGAGCTCGATACAGTTACTAGCAGCAAATGTTGTAAATATATTGTAGTTTTATTATACGTAATTACACATTTTATGTATGTTTTTTCTGTTCACATGTATTCATAATCTGTTGAAGACAAAAAATGCAGGTCCAAGTACATCAGACCGAACGTCATCGTTAATATATATTACCTTACTTAAGCATACTTGATAATGTAGTGGAAACATTGCAAATATTTTTATCATTGGTAATTCACCTAATATATGCATGTCTAAGCCCTTTCTCAGACTTCCTCTCTAACATCTATCAGAGAACCTCTACACGATCACACTTCAATCAAGGGATCTATCTCACACTCACGTTCCTCGTCTACTTATCTATGCAGTACATTATGAGGTCTCCAGCGTGTATATCGGTCTGCATAGCCGTATATCCGACCACATAGGCTGCATATTCAATCCGCATTCTAAATATAGTTGATTTATAGCTTAGACTTCACTATATATTTTTGATTTTTTATCAGTTGTACCTTCTGAGATAATGCAATATCAGTTATGCTTATCTCTTTTTTGAAATACGAATTGTACCTCTGTTGTACCCCGCAGCTTAGTCCTTCTCCAATCAAACAAAAGATACAAGAAATTTTAAAATAAAAAATGTGGCTTTTAGGGTTGAGGGAGAGAGACGTTGGAATTAATATCCAACGAAAGACTTATACATGTATATATTTGTAATTAGTTATACTGTCAACCTTAATTATGGACAAATATAAAGAACTGACCAAATAAAGTTCAGGAATTCCTTTTGGGCAAAAGTGTATTTTTGGTTACATGAGAATTAATTATGTAGAGACCTAAGGTGTAATTTTCAAATCTATGATGGTTGGAACTGAAAATAACCAAATCAAGCGGTTATGGAATGGGTCATGGACCCCAAACAACCAACACGCATTTTTATCTCCCTTTTGAAATCCCGTCTTCATAAGTAAGTTACGGTCTCCCTCATTCTCGATATATTGAAAGCTTTTTCTTTTGTCATGAGAGGTGGAAAATCCATCGAGAAGAAGAGGGAGCGTGAAGTCGTTGGTTGATTCCGAAGGCCGCCTACAAGCTTTAATAGCGTCCATGCAATCAGGTATCCTTTTCTTTGCCTTGCCATATTATTATATTGACCTCACCATCAAGTATCATTAATCATCATTTCACACGTCTATTTGTTTCTAAAGATCTTTATGGAGATAGTATGCATTTCATTAATTAGAAATCGACATGCGTGTAATTAAAGATGATGCATGCCTTTCCTCCTTTTATTCACACATTATAACTATCATTTGTTGTAACACTATTTTTTAATATTATTCTCATGCTATTGATGTATCAATTAATTCCCTTTATCATTAATCTTCTCAAAAGGAGAATTGATTTATCATCTTATTTGATTTGTATATGCCATGCTTGTACACGCCAAAAGACCTTAGAATTCTTGTGATTAATTTAAAGTTTACATAATTTATTTTTTTATAAAAGAAATATCCATCAAGTTTAGTATACAACAATGGGTTATGGACCCACAGTTTCCCATTAGTGCATTTTTTATTTTTAAAATTTAACAACGGTTTTGAATATAGACATGGATATTTACATATTTCGATATACATTTATTTAAACAATATGTCACTAAAATGGTCGATGTTGTTGAAATTAATGTGTGATGAAATATAAATGGCTATGCATTATTGATTTATATGGATGATATTTACCCAAAGGAAAATTGATATCCATATGAAATATGCATGTGGTTATAGTATTAAATATGTGATTATTATTTGGTTATCGTGCAAATATTAAATCAACCAAAAGTAGATTTCTATTTGGTACGTTGTTATCATCAATTTTTATTAATACGTCAAGATATCGCTCACAAGTTATAATGGAGTGGTAGATATCTTGAGATGAGATTTTATCTATATTCAATATTTTTTATTGTAGTTATGTGAGCATTTATGTTATTTTTTTTCAAATATGAATTTCTCTAATATAACTGCTACCGTCAATTCAATTTCAATGTTAAATAGCTCTTATTTTAAGCCATGGCAGGAGAAGTTGTTGATAGTTCTCAGGGTCATGGATCTCGACCTTGCGATAAGGATTGACTCTCCTCCACCACTTACAGATAAGAGTACCTGTGATGAAAAGAGAGATAAAGAAAAGAGATCAAATCGCTTGTGTATGATGATAATGAAAAGGGGCATTCTGGAAGCATTCAGGGGCACTATGTCTGAGAAAATAAGTATTGTTAAAGAATCCCTTACCGATATTGAAAAATAAATTGCCAAAAATGAAAAGACTGGAATTGGTATACTCTTGGCTAGTTTGATTTTAATGCGATATAAGGGAAAGGTAACATCATAGAGTACATCATGGAGATGTCTCATCTTGCTTCTAAGTTAAAAGCACTCAAAGTTGAGCTCTCTGAGGACTTGTTGGTGCATTTGGTTCTAATATTTCTTCCACCTTCATTCAACTAGTTTAAGGTGAGCTATAACTGTCAGAAAGAGATTTGATCTCTAAATGAGCTCATCTCATACTGTGTTCAGGAAGAGGAAAGGTTAAAGCAAGATAAGAAAGAAAGTGCTCATCTTGCCTCCACCTCTAAGGGAAAGGGCAAGAAAAGAAAATAGAAAAAGGAAAATGCAATCATAATACCCCATAAGAAACAATAAAATAAGGAACCATCTGCTATAGGTTGTTTCTTTTGTGGAGCTGAAGGACACAGGAAGAAGCAATGTATAAATTATCACGTTTGGCATACTAAGAAAGTCACGCTTCATAGTTTTGTTTGTTCATAAATTAGTCTGACTTCGGTACCACAGTACACTTGGTGACTAGATTCTGGAGCTACTACTCATGTTTGTTTCTCCATGCAGGGTTGCCTGAGCTATCGAAAACCCAGTTAATATGAAAATACCTCTATGCGGGGAATGGTGAATCAATAGATGTCGAAGCAATATGAAAATTCAGATTATTGCTGAAGAGTGTCTTTTATCTTGATCTAGATGGAACTTCTGTTGCTCATTTTCGTAGAAATTTAATTTCAGTTTATCTTTTGGAAAAAGCTGGTTATTCTATTTCTTTCGGTGTTGGAAAACTTAGTTTATTTCAAAATTCCATCCTTATTGGTTCTGGTTTCTTATCTGGATTTGATCATCTTTATTGCTTGAATACTATTGCCTCTTATAGTGAATCATTTCTTTCTACTACACGAAGTATGAAAAGAAAATTTACATATACAGTTTCAGCATCATTATGTCACAAATGATTAGGGCACATATCCAGGTCAAGGATAAAAAGGCTTATGTCAACTAAAATTCTAAGTTCCTTATATTTAACAAATTTTGATGTATGTGTGAACTGTATAAAAGGAAAACAAATAAACCTAAAGGAGATTTAAAGCCAATATGTCATTAGACATCTTAAAACTTACACATATATATATTTGTGATCCATTCCCTACGGTTGCCTGGAATGGAGAATAATATTTATAACGTTCATAGATGATCTTTCTAGATATGACTACATATATCCCATTCATGAAAAAAAATTCAATCCTTGGATGTATTCAAAAATTTAAGGTCGAAGTTGAGAATCAACTCGATAAATGGATAAAAAGCATCAAATCTGACCATGATGGTGAATACTACGGCAGATATGACGGTTCAAGTGAACAACGTCCAGGATCTTTTACAAGATACCTTGAAGAATGTGGTATCATCCTATAATATACCATACCAGGGTCACCGACCATGAATGGTATAGCTAAAAGACGAAACAGAACAATTAAGGATATGGTGAGGAGCATAATTTGTCATTCTACCTTGCCAGAGTCTCTTTGGGGAGAAGCACTCAAGACTGCAGCATATATCCTAAATAGAGTTCCAACTAAGGCAATTACTAAAATCCCATATGAACTTTGAACGAGAAGGAAGCCCAGTCTAAATCATTTTCATGTTTGAGGATATTCAGCTGAGGCAAGGCCTTACAAGGCAAATGAAAAGAAACTGGATGCAAGAACAATTAGCTGTTACTTTATTGGATACTCTGAAATATCAAGGGGGTATACATTTTATGATTGCACAATTAAGTCCATTTTTTAGTCATGTAATGTTAGATTTTTTTGAGGATGTTGATTTGCGAGGGAGATAAAGGTAAAGACTAAATCTTTGAAGAGGAATATGTTTGACATTCCCTTAGGTGTAGTTAGAATTGATAGGGATCACATTCCTATCATTTCAAATGACACAAATATTCAAGAAAATGTTACTGAATCAACACAAAATGAAATTATAGAGGAATAAACATCAACACCTCATGAATCTTTGTCATTAAGAAGATATACTAGAGAGAGAAGAAATGCAATATCAAGTGAGTATATTGTATTTCTCCAAAAACAAGATTTAGACATTGGAGTGATGGAAGATGGTCTAATCACCTTTCATCAAGCCATACAAAGTGTTAACTCTCTAAAGTGGATAAATGCCATGAATGAGGAAATTATATTCATGAAGGATAACAATGTGTGGGAACTTTCCCCACTACCTGAAGGTGTGAAACCCATTGATTGCAAATGGATATTTAAAATCAAGAGGGAATCAAAATGTGATATGGAAAGATACAAAGCCCGTCTTGTTACAAAAGGATTTACACAAAAAGAAGGCATTGATAAAGAGACTTTCTCTCCAGTTTCTTTGAAAGACTCTTTCAGGATTATAATGCATTAGTTGCATTCTTAAATTTAGAATTGCATCAGATGGATGTAAAGAAAATATTTTTCAATGTGACATTGACGAAACAATATATATGGTGCAACCGGAAAATTTTATGTCGGGAAGCCCAAAGAGTATGGTTTGCAAACTCAAGAAATCTATTTATAGACTCAAACAAGCTTCAAGACAATGGTATTTTAAATTTCATTATGTGATCATCTCTTTTGGTTTTGAGATGAATTTGGCTGATGAATGCATATATCATAAATTTTGTTGGATTAAACTTATTTTCTTGGTATTATATGTTGATGACATCTTACTTACTAGTAATGATATGAACCTTTTACAGGATAACAAGAAATTCCTTTCAAAGAATTTTGACATGAAAGATCTTGGCGATGCTTCTTTATTTTGGGTATTGAGATATATGGGGATCGTTCTCAACATATCATTGCTTTATCTAAAAAGATCCATATTGAAAAGGTTCTCAAAAGATATGCCATGCAAGATTCTAGATCATCTAATACCCTTGTGGATAAGGAAGATAAATTCAGTCTAAATCAGTGCCCTAAGAATGATTTTGAGAAAAAGGAAGGTGTAAAGAATTCCTTATGCATCAGCAATTGGAGGTTTAATGTATGCACAAGGATGTTAGGCAGATATTTGAGTAATCCAGGACATGATCATTTGAAAGCAACTAAAAGGGTCCTGAGATATCTACAAAGAACAAAAGAATATATGCTCACATATAGGAGGTCGGGCCAACTTGAGATCATTGGTTATAGCGACTCTGATTTTGCTTGATGTCAAGATAGTATGAAGTATACATCAGGCTACATCTATCTACTTGTTGGAGGTGTTATTTCTTGGAAGAGTGCTAAGTAGTCTCTTATAGCATCTTCCAATATGGCAGCGGAATTCATAAAATCTTATAAGGCATCCAATCACGGGATTTGGCTGTATAATTTTGTCACTGGCCGTCTACGTATAGTTGATGGTATTGAAAGACCATTAAAGTTATTTTGTGAAGATAAATCAGCGGTCTTATATTCCAATAACAATAGGAGTTTGACAAAGTCTAAGCATATAGACATCAAATTCCCGGTTGTTAAAGAAAGAGTACAAAGTGGACAATTATCTATTTAATATATCGGTACAAACTCCATAATTGTGGATCCGCTTACTAAAGGATTGCCATCCAAAGTATTTCATGATCATACCATGAATATGAGTGTCATTTCAATTAAAGATATTCAGTTTTAGTGGGAGTTTGTAATTTTTGAAATGTTTGTAAGTAGTTCTATTTGGTATCTTGGTATTTCAGTTGGACATTATGATTGTTTTGAATAAACAATTATTTTATGTTCACTATGTTATCCATCAAGTATGATCTCATTCAATGGACCAGTTGGAAATCGATATGTTAAGATCACATTGCATATGATTTCCATGCTACATACTCATATTTTAATACATGTTATAAATTGTATTAACATACGTGACCATTAAAGGTTAAGTTGTTAGGATCGTAACATAGCCATTTTGATCCTATGATTGATACAACTTCTAGACATGATTTGTGGATATACTTTAAAGTGATGACAGAAAGACTGAGTTCATTCGGATATTATGTGATTATAAAAATATTTACACATATAGTCCAAGCGGGAGATTGTTGGAATTAACATCCAACGATAGGCTTATACGTGTATATATTTGTAATTGGTTATACTGTCAACCTTAATTATAGCCAAATACGAAGAAGTGTTCAAATAAAGTTCAGGAATTCCTTTTGGGCATAAGTATATTTTTTGTTACATGTAAATTAATTATATAGAGACCTAAGGTGTAATTTTCAGATCTGTAATGGGTGGAACTGAAAATAACCAAATCAAGCGGTTACGGAATAGGTCATGATCCCCAAACAACCAACACGCACGTTTATCTCCCTTTTGAAATCCCATCTTCATGGGGAAATTACGATCTCCCTCTTTCTCGATATATAGAAAGCCTTTTCTTTTACCGTGAGAGGTGGAGAATCCATTGACAAGGAGAGGGAGCGTGAAGTCGTTGGTTGATTTGGAAGGCCTCCCACAAGCTTTAATGGCGTGCATGCAATCAGTATCCTTTTCTTTACCTTGTCATATTTGTTATATTGACCTCATCACCAAGTATCATTAATCATGATTTCACACGTCTATTTGTTTCTAAAGATCTTTATGGAGATAACATGTATTTCATTAAGTAGAAATCGGCATGCGTCTAATTAAAGATGATGCATGCATTTCCTCCTTTTATTCACATGTTATAACTATCATTTATTGTAACGCCATTTTATAATATTATTCTCATGCTATTGATGTATTAATTAATGCCCTTTATCATTAATCTTGTTAAAAGGAGAATTGATTTATCATCTTATTTGTTTTGTATATAACATGCTTCTACATGCCAAAAGACATTAAAATTCTTGTGATTAATTTAAAGTTTAGATAATTTATTCTTGTTATAAAAGGAATATCCATCAAGGAACATAGCTCCAACTCCCAGTGCTCCTGCATTCCCCAACCCATTCTCGAGGTAAAGCTCCAACTCCTCCTCGCGCCTCAACAGCGGCCTCCCCTCCCCGTCCTCTTGCAGTCCTCCCCGGTCTTCTTGAGGAGCAACAATACTGTCCACAACAGGGACAACTAATCACTACGGCTCACAATATGTGAGCACCCACCGCTCACAGAAACCACAGGCAAAAAACAAGAAGCTCCCGAAGGTTCAGCGCTAGGATCCGCCCACGTGGCGGCAAACCATTCGTCTGAAAAGACAACTAACAGATAATGTTTCTGCGCGGGAAATCCACAATAAGATCCTCAAAATCTCACCACAAAGCAGACAGCAATCGGTAGCAAATCCAACGATTCCCACCGCGAAATTTACCCAAATGGCCCTCCGCTTCTCCGTCACCACCACCGGCCCCTTCCTCCACTCGCAGCGCCGCCGGAGGCCCGGAGGCGTGTGCATGGCACGCGTTGCAGTACCCGAAGAGGGGCGGCTCGACCGTCCCTCCTGGACCGGGGAGAGCCCCCTGTCCCGCCTCGTGGGGACCCTCATCTCCTTCAAGCCGCTCTTCACGCTGATGAAGCTCGCTGCGAGGCAGGTCATCATCAGGTAATTACTCGATCACGCGAACCCAACTGATCAGACCTCCATTCTCTGTTTTGCGCTGTTCAATTGTGAATTCTCCGTGAAGCACTGCGGAGAAAGCGAACGTGCCGTGGAGGAAGATGACGAGGGAGATCTTGGAGTCGGACGTCTACGGCGAGATGGAAAACGTGCGCAATGCATCGCTGGTGTACCCCGACTGTGAGTTAGTACTGGTTCTTGTTTCTGCTTGGAATCCTGTAATGTAAATCAGAGAGAAACCATTCTTCGAATTTAAATGCGGATTCAGAATAAAATCCCAACTATCTATAAAAGGATTTACAGTGATCCATCAGAAAGTTAATTATGTTGGAACTTGATTCTTTTGAAGATTAACCAAGCTAAACAAAGAGTAAATTGGTGCATTTTCTTTGCGTTTTATATTGCATGGCATAAAATAGAGGCATTTTCTTTCCTTTTTTCACAGATTATTTGAGCCCATTTCACGCTTACGACGAAGGGAATTTGTCGTGGCTGGTAAGCTTCCATGGCTTTATTTTTGCTGCAATAAAGATTAGATGATTGACTAAGTTTTCTCAACATTAACACATGTTTTTTTGTGATTATGATCTGAATTGCGTCATGAGATCACAACTGCACTTAACTGGAAGTGGGCAGAACATAATTTCAGTCAAATAAAACCCGTTTTTTAGAAACAATTTATCGTGTTTGGTGTCTCAATGGCAGGCTGCTGCAGAGGCAGAGGCAGCACCTTATCGATTGCATTACGAGCAATACCTGATGCATCTACAACCGAGGAAGCAGTCGAAAGAGTCCGCGAAACCTGGCTGAAAGCTGTAGAGAATCACGTCCGGCAGTACTCCGATATAACCACCGTCAACGATGTACTAGATATCGGTTGCTCCGTTGGAGTCAGCACGCGCTTCCTCGCCAAGACATTTCCTGCAGCCAAAATTGTCGTAAGAAATCAAAATATGTCGCATTCTGTGCATACCATATTCTTTTAACTGAATTACTGCATATTAGAGATGATCAGAATACTGGAAAAATAAAAAAATCCTATCGGTATACGCACAATTAATGTCGTGATTGTTGCCTTAATGACCGTCGGATATCTCTATCTAGTATTCCTCTTCGACAGTAATGAATAGGAAGAAAATAGATTTTAATATCTGAAATGCATTAACTTGCAACTGTTTACATCAACCATATAGGGATTGGATCTATCGCCTTACTTTCTCGCAGTCGCTCGGTACAAACAGAAGAGAGATATGTCTGATGTCAATCGTCGAATCACTTGGCTCCACGCGAACGGTGAAGAGACTGGATTGCCTTCGAATTCATTTGATTTAGTCTCTATTGCTTATATGGTATGCTCTGTTCTTGCTAAATCAAGCAATCTCCGAGCAATCTTCAATATTATCTAAAATCGAGCTTTTGACAATAACTGCCCTTGCAGTTCCATGAATGCCCAGCGAGAGCTATAAGAAATGTTCTTCAAGAAGCCTACCGCCTCCTCCGACCGGGTGGAACGCTGGCCATCACTGATAACTCTGTAAGAAATTAGCATATTTGCTGCAATTTTCTTTTTCACGGCACACAATCAAATCTCAAGTGTATTAATATCTTGCGCTTTAATTTTCTTTTCAGCCGAAGTCGAAGGTGGTTCAGGTATTCCATCTTTCCTTCCATCGAGCTTATCTATTTTCAAGTAGGTCTATACTTAAACAGTAAGATTTGAATGTATTCTACCAAAAATCACAGGAACTTCCACCTGTTCTGTTTACTTTGATGAAGAGCACTGAACCATTTCTTGACGAGTACTACCTTCTTGACTTGGAGGGAACTATAAGAGAAACCGGATTCGCGAACGTGACCTCGATCTTCACCGACCCCAGGCATAGGACTGTGACAGCAACAGTTCCACTGCAGTGAACTTCAGCTTCCCTTCACAGATAATGCATCATGTAGTTCAGGTGATTGTTGTTTCCGAAGAGAGCGATGATGCGAGCTCGATACAGTTAGTAGCAGCAAATTTTGTAAATATATTGTAGTTTCTTTTGATCTTTTTCAGAATTCAGTTATCGCCGTTGCCATTCGGTTTAATGACTGTAAGTATACAGATTGTTCACGGCTGCTAAATGTTTGGTTTCATGTGTTGTTTGTTAAAGAAGTTCCTAATGAAAGTTTTCACTGGAGTTGCCGAGGATCTTATTGAATGAAAAATACTAGTTGATGGGATTGAATTGTAATATATATGCACCCCGTGATATTATACTTAATTACACATTTTATGTATGTTTATTTCTGTTCACATGTATTCATAATCTATTTAAGATAAAAATGCAGGTCCAGGTACATCAGACCGAACGTCATCGTTAATATATATTACCTTAAGCATACTTGATAATGTAGTGGAATCATTGTAAATATTTTTATCATTGGTAATTCACCTAATATATGCAGGTCTGAGCCCATTCTCAGACTTCCTCGCTAACATCTATGAGAGAACCTCTACACGATCACACTTCAATCAAGGGATCTATCTCACACTCACGTTCCTCCTCTACTTCTCTATGCAGTACATTACGAGATCTACACCGTATATCGGTATGCATAGCCGTATATCCGACCACATAGGCTACATATTCAATTTGCATTCTAAATAGAGTTACTAATAACTTAGACTTTACTTTATATTTTGGGTTTTTATTAGCCGTGCCCTCCAAGATAATGCAATATCAGTTATGTCTCTCTTTTTTTTGGAACATCAGTTGTTCCACTGATTTCTTGCCATTATATTACTTGTGTCTTTCGAGTTAGTTGTCATCTATCCTCGATGCAAAAAAGATACAAGAAATTTTAAATTAAAAAGTGGGGCTTTTAGGGTTGAGGGAGAGAGAGAAACCTTCTCCAGGCATAGCTCCAATTCCCACTGCTCCTGCATCCCCCAACCCATTCTCCAGGCAAAGCTCCAACTCCTCCTCGCGCCTCAAGGGCGGCCTCCCATCCCCATCATCTTGGAGTCCTCCCCGGCCTTCTTGAGGAGCAACAACACCGTCACCAACGGGGTCGACGCCGGGGAGGCCCTCATCAGTCACTACGGCTCCTACGGATGTGACTCGAGTCGGCATCATCAGTATAGTAGAGCAGCAACATCAACTTGATGTTGTATCCGCCAAGCTACGCCTCGGATCTTAGTTTACAGGACCTCCACAGCTCGCTCGGAGCCATCGCACAACCATCAACTGAGAGTGGGTCCTCCTCCGCCACTTTGAGGACCTCCAGCAACCACCATTACCGTACACCTTTGCCTGAGTCCCATCAGCCTCTTTCCTCAGCTGAAGGTAAAATGTGCAATTATTGGTTACTAGACATATAGGTATTAGGTAAAATTTATATGTTACTAGACAGTAGCTTATGGTTACTCCTACTCTTTTTCTTAATTTTTTTGGTGATATTTTTAAAAAAAAATCCTCGGAGGATTTTAAATCACATTGTCATGACGTCGTCGATCAAATTTAGTAAAAAAACATGTTCTCCTAATATGTCCATCTAGAAGTGGTCCGTTTAAGAAAGTCTAGAACCATCAAATTTTGACAGGCTTGATGGGGATGGGATGTGAATCTCGAATTGACTCGAAAATCCCTTTAGAGTTTTTAAAAAATACCATGGAAAAATTAAAATAAAAAAGTGTGAGTAGTCAAGTTATCTACTACATGTTAGTATATACATTTTACACTTTTTATTAGTAGTTTTATTAACTTGTATTGGTGAGAATAGTACTTACATATGTCATGTTTACATGATTTTATATCATGCTTATGTTTAAGGTACAAATTTATCTTGACTTATTTTTTAATCTTGAAAAATTCTCTTTACTAAAAAAAGGAAGCATTGATAATGAACTACCATTTATTTTAAGCTTAAAAAATAAACCATACAAACCTCTGTATTTCCCCCACATACCACATAATCTCTATGCAATAACTTATCTGAAGGAATCCGCATACCGTATTTATGAACCTCCGTATTTTGATTGATGATGGTACAGTTCTTACTGATTCTCGGCCCTTTCTGAAGTATGGTCAGCCAAGTTGGGTAATGGACCTCACTTGCCAATTATCTCGTTAGTTGTATTCACTTCAAGATGCTGGCTTTTTGAAATTTAGTATACAACAGAGTTTCCTCTAAGACTACTTTCATGTCGGCCATTTATGTACACAGCTCGATTGTCGAGTTATTTGCGATCAATTTTTCCATTACTTTCAGGATATTCATATGCAACATATTATACCTTTTTTAAAAGAAAAAGGGTAAGTGCCATAAAAACGGGCATGCAAAAAACTTTTTGAATTCACAAGTTTAAGTTCATACCTACAAAGATCGAGACTCCCTTAGGAGCATACCATGTTCAAGCACATTTTCAACGTAAAATCTCCTCTTTCAAAAGATCATCCCATTCTGGTCAGCTAGATAACCCAAATCATGGTGAAAGCACGTAGTCTCTCACCATCCACGCCACTTTAAGATGACCTAATTAGCTCTCGGAAGTCAGAAGCACTATCACAGGCTAGCCCACTAAGACTAGTTGTCTCCCGGTAGGCCCTCAAGGCATCGCGTGTAAAAAGGAAGTGGTCAATGTCCTCCAAACACTCACCATAACATGGACAGGTGCCCTCCACCATTGAAAGAACCTTGCCCTCCGAATGCCTGACATGACTCACTCTCTATTTAGCAACTGGGGAAAGATCTTGATCCGCAAAGAGATCTTCCATCGCTGAATCTGTCTATAATCAGTGGAAGCAATCCCTGGATCATCAAATACGATAGACCTATGCAACATTATATATGATTTCTTCACAATCAATCCATATCCAGTAGTCTCCCAATAGAGGAGAGGAACTCTGCCATCACCACTTTTAAAATAGAGATGCGAGAAGGGAACCTGGGGGACCAGACCCCAGCTGCCCAGACCTCAATAACACGCATTAATAGCCAACACAAACAGACGAGGGAACTAATTATAAAGAGCCCTGGATTGGTCCAGTTATCTTGTCAAAAGCTAAAGCCGCGTCCATCGCCCAAGACATGCAACAACGAGGACGAATGTTTGGTGGGGGGCTATGAGAAGGATGACTTGTACTACTTATGTCTCGTATATCTCTGTTTACTGGTACTTCACCGATTTAGACAAAAGGCTTGTGGAAATGTGAAGGAAAAAGTATACTCGACGTAGCCCAAGATCTCTCGCATATAGGAGAAAAATTCTAGGGAAAATTACATAGATAGCCGAAGGAAATATAAAATTACATGATAACATATAAAGAGATATAACTATCTCAACACTCCCCTCGAGCTGGAGCATAAATATCTATCATGCTCAGCTTGTAACAACAACGGTGAAACGGTCCCTTTGCAAGTGCTTGGTGAATATGTCAGCGATCTAGTCGCCTGAAGCAACATGAGAAGTGAATATAAACCCTTTCTGAATCAAATCACGGGTATAGTGGCAATCAACCTCAATGTGCTTTGTCCGTTCTTGGATGGCTGGATTATTTGATATAAATAGTGTAGCTTGATTATCACATTGTAAATGCATAGGAAGAGGCACCTCTATAGTTAGGTTAGTCAGGACAGACTTGACCCACATCATTCTATGCTCCCTTGAGCCATTGCCCTATACTATGATTGTGTGCTAGATCTGGTCACAACTGTCTGTTTCTTTCCCTTCCATGAAACTAATATGCTGCCAGCAAACACAATGAAGCCTGAAGTTGACTTCATGTCCTTGGGACACCCAGCATAGATTAGCACATCCTGACACAGTCAGGGTCGTGTCTCTCCTGAATAGAAGTCTTGCACCTGGAGAAGAAGATCTGAGATACCTCAAGATCATGTTGACTGCATCCATGCGTGATTGCCTAGGTTGCTCCATAAATTTGCTAACCATGCTAACATCACACGATATATCATGCCTGATAATGGTGACATACAATAGCTTCCCTACCAGCTCTTTGTATTGTCTCTTATCTACCTCTGCAGAGTCATCATCATATAGTCATGCATTTGGATCCATTGGAGTAGTAGCAGGTCTACATCTTGTCATACCCGTCTCATATAAGAGATCAATGACATATCTCCTTTGCATCATTACATTCCCTACTGGTTTCTTGCAAATTCTAATCCAAGAAAATACCTCAGCTTACCAAGATCCTTGGTAACGAACTGTTGCCCAAGAAAGTTCTTGGTTGCCTGAATTCCTTCGTCATCACTACCTGTGACAACAATATCATCTACGTAAACCAAAATAGCAACAGTACCTTTTTGGGTCCTCTTAACAAAAAGAGAATGGTCCGCACTAGATCTGACAAAACCCTATAGTTCAATCAACTCTGAGACCATCTGAAACCACGCCCTCAGACTCTGCTTAAGGCCATATATGGTCTTATGAAGTTTACACACCATATTAGACTTCCCCTCAACAGTAAACCCTGGTGTTGCTGCATATATACTTCTTCATGCAAATCTCCATATAAGAAAGCATTCTTGACATCTAATTGAAAAAGGGGCCAGTCTTTTACCATAGCCATGACAACAAGAATGCATAGTGTAAAGTGAGCGCAACAGGAGAAAAGGTGTCTTGATAGTCCACCCCATAAGTTTGGGTGAATCCTCCAGCAACCAACCAAACCTTGTATCTGTCCACAGAATCGTCTGCGCGGTGTTTAATAGTAAACAGCCACTTACTTCCGACAATAGAAGCACCTGGAGAAGTGGAGACACCAATGGCTCGTTTGGTTGCAGGGTTGGGCAGGGTTGGGCAGGGTTGGGTAGGGTTGGGTTGGACTAGTTACTATTCACAAGGGTACCTCCTCCTCACAGTTTACTATTCACCCAGCCCACCCAGCCCAACCCAACCCTGCCCAACCCTGCAACCAAACGAGCCGCAAGAGCCACTCTATAATACCTCCTGATATGATCTCGGTATCTATACAATTGATAAGGCAATAACAAATCTCTGAAAGTCCCCAGATAGCAGTGCTAGAGAGACATGAGAGGAAAGAGGATGCATCGTACATGCACACTGCTTTCTTTGTAGAGCAATAGGCACTTCCAGGTCCACTATATCCTCAGAAATAGAATCATCCAAACTATCCTACACACTCAAATCACCAGTTCTATTAGTAGAACTCAAATGTTCATGACATACCTTGGTCATGCTGGATGTTGGTAAAGGCACATGAGCATGAGGCCGGCGCTGGTAAACCTGAGGAAAGAAAGTGGACGTGGCTGGAGGTGGAGGTGGTGGTAGTGGTTGTGGCGGATGTGGTGATGGTGGGGGCGGTGGAGTAAGAGATATAGGAGGTGGTGGCATGTAAACCTCTTCTCCACTCTTTGAAGGAATGAGCTTGTCACATGTAAGAGAGAAATACATGATGGATTCAAAGAAGGAGACATATGCAGTAACATAGTAGCTTCCTCGAGCAGGGTCAAAGCAACGATACCCCTTTTGGATCTTGGAATACCCAACAAACACACACTTGACTACAAAAAAATGAGAGCTTGTCAAGACCTGGAGACATCTGATGAACAAAAGCAACACAACCAAAAACACGAGGTGTGAGCGAAAAAAGATCCTCCTCGGAAAACGTAATTGAGCATGGAATCTTTTCTCCCAGAATTGATGAAGGCATATGATTCATCAAATAACACGCAGTGAGAACAATCCCCCCCTCCCCAGTACGAGTGGGAGCACAACTCTGAATCGGAAGAGTCCTTGTGACATCTAAGAAATGGCGATGTTTCCTCTTAGCCACCCCATTCTGTTGGGGCGTACATGCACAAGATGTCTGATGCACAATACCATAAGATCTAAGAAATCGAGAAAGTTGTGTACTACATAATTCAAGAGCATTATCTGAACATATATACTTGACATTTGCAGAAAAAACATTTCTTATTTCATTAATAAAAGATTTAATGATAAGACTAGCATCAGACTTGTTCTTAAGCAGAAAGACCCATGACAATCTAGAAAATTCATCAACTGCAACAAGATAAAATAATGTCCTTATAGATCATGAATACGATTGGGACCCCAAATATCTAAATGAATCGATTCGAAAAGACCATGACCACTTTGACCCTGACGACTCTGGAATGTGGACCTATGATGCTTCCCAAGCTGGCAGGCCTCGTACTGGAAAGTATAGCGAGGAGAGATCTGAGGAACATGACGTAGCTTTTGCAGAGGAAGATGACCAAAACGGAGATGCCAAGTATACGGAAAGACAGATCCAGTGCAAAGAGAAGAGACAGCAACATACGGATATTGTACTAGTTTATATAGGTCTCCTTGCTCACGACCGAAACCAATCACCCTGTCTGTTAGAATATCCTGAAATACAAGAGCAGAGGGCTCAAATATGACACGATAATGCAAATTCTTTGTGATTTGACTAATAGATAATAAATTCATAGAGAATTCAAGAGCATAAAGAACATTTGAAGCCGTATTTTAGGGGTCAACTACACCTCCTCCAAACCAGTGATGGGGGAGTGTGTCCCATCAGCTATCACCACAGACCTGCCTGACTGAGTCAGGCTATAGGTACTGAATTGTCCTTTGTCACCACAGAGATGATGGGATGCTCCTGAATCCAAGATCCACTCTAACAAGTCTGCCCTGTAACAACTAGTAAAAGCATATGATGTACCTGATGTGGATGTAGTGGTTGCGGATGCTACCTCCAAAGATCCCGATTTGAGCTAGTTGACCCGGGAAACAGCATAATCTTCCTGAGTTATGCAACTAACTCATCAAACCTCTGATCAGATGCGCTAGATGAATTGCTGCCATGTTGGATCTGTTCTACTACATGTGTTGAAGTAGGAAAATCATGCTTAGAATAGCACGTTTCCTCTGAATAACCTGACCTATTGCAATAAGTGCAAGGCTGACGAGGGGGTCTACTGCCCCCCTCTTCTACGGCCACCTCGGCCACGGAACTGCGTAGTGCTCCCCCTGTCACGAGATGTTGCCATTGCTGAAGAAGTTTGAGATACAGAAGAACCACTAGAAGATATGGAGAGTCTGCTCAGCCGGTGATATGCCTTTTCCATCGGAGGGATAGTGGCATCGGTAAGAATCTGTGCTCTAGCTGCATCATATTTAGGGTCAGTGTCGCTAGAAAGACTCATGTCATCAAGGAATCCCTATATGCCTTGAGTTGCTCTGGTGTAGCAGTCAAGGTAATGTAACCATGTAATTTTTCAAACATACCCCTTAAAGAAGTGTAAAGGGTATGAAGAGGACGACCATTCTACTTCGAAGTAAAGATATCGTGTTGAAGTTGCAGAATCTTTGACTCATTCTTCGCCGAAGAATATGTAGCGGCAAGAATATCCCACATAGCCTTTGTTGTGGACTGACTAAAGATGTCATTGGTTATCTCCATGGATAATATTCTAGAAAGCCATACTCATGCATACGCATTGTCTGCCTCCCATGAGGCGGTTTTATCGACAGGTTCCTCCTGTGTGAGGATATGCTTCTTGCCATTACATTGCATTAGACTCATGAACTGCATGGCCTACAATTCATAATTAGTTCCATCCATCTTCACAATGGGTGTTGGACCTTTGAAGGTACCCGGGGATGGAATATCTGCTTTGTTGTCTGACATGATGACAACAATCTCTCAAAACTGTGGTTGCAAACTTGGAAAGAGAATGTCTACACAGACATATAGGAAGATGGTTGTGGGTGTAGACTCATACCAGAACCACTTCCATTCTTTGAAGACTCCTTTGGAAGGCTAGGGTGTTTTAGATAGTCAAGTCACACCCTAGGAGATCAGAATGGAGCCCTCCGAGGAAGCGTAGGCGCGTGAGGATGTGCAAGGGCACGCATGAGCGTTGGGGCTCACAGAAGCGCAGGCACGCTGGAGCGTACATGCACACAGGAGCGCGCTGGAGCACAGGTGTGCGGGTTGTGGAGACACTCAGGCACGCATAGGCGCGTGGGGGCGCACAGATGTATGTGTTGGAGCGCACAGGCGCGCAGAGCGCATACGCGCAGGGAAGCGCAGGCGTGCGGTGGCGCAGGCGCACAGGCACGCGGGTGCGGAGCGTACAACGGCAGCGGCTTGGCAACGTGTGAGGTTTTTGATGGGAACGAGGATTTAGAGCACATACTCCGATCTAGGACCGTCGCTCTGATACCATGTGGAAATGTAAAGGAAAAAGTATATTCGACATAGCCCTAGAGCTTTCTTGCATAGGAGAAAAGCTCTAGAGAAAATTACATAGATAGCTGAAGGAAATATAATATTACAGGATAACATATAAAGAGATATAACTATATCAACAATGCTCCTTCGGCATCTTTGTATTGGATACTCACTTCGCTTAGCTCTCTCACAAATGTTTCCTAAACTATCCCTACTTAAGCCCTTTAATTGCGATGCATGTCACTTTGAAAAACATCATTTTCTCATCATGTCGGGTTGAATTGGTAATATCTTTTTGATTTGATACATTACGATATATGAGATCAATTTCCTTTTCACACCAGTTTAGGCCGTCGCTACATTGTTTTCTCTACGGATGTTTTAAGTAGAACCACTTCTATCCATTTGATATAACAATGGTCTGAGATCTACCTTGTTATAAAATATGAAGAATGCGGAAGCGAACATGGAAAAAGATAAAGAACAAGAAAGACAACGGGATTTAACGTGGAACCCTACTCCGTGAGGAGCGGGATGAAACCACGGGAGAAGCCCTCAAAGGGGCATGCTATGCATTGCTTTTTCTCAATGAGTACAGGAGGTCTGGGGCTCCTTATATAGCCTTCCCAGAGCCTCCAAGTCCCACCATTGGGCGGTATGAGACTAAACACAGGATGGGATAAATGGATTTTCTCCAGGATCCATTTACCCTACTACAACACAATAGACACACTACCAAATACTCCAACACTCCCCCTCAAGCTGGAGCATGCAATGCTAAGCTTGGACAAACAAACAGAAAGAGACTCAACTCACGCTACAGGACACTACGGACAATATCAACCCAACGCGCACATGCTGCAGCCGAGGACGTTGCTTCTCATGCCGTGCAGGTGAGGAGGACGAATGGGCTGGAGTGTGAGTCAACTGAAGACTCGGAATCTAACCATCGAGTCTGAAACTGCGGCTGAAGTCTCCTCGTCGGAGAACTGGGTCTCTCCCATCTGGTTCAGAGAATGGTGCACTGTTCTGGTGTACCTATGATACCACATGAAAATCCTTGCCCTCAAGGGAATGGTCCTCTGCTCTGGAGTCCCTATGGCTCACATGAAAACTCTGGCCGAACAACAACAAGAATGATGAGGACCTCGAACTGATGATGGCAACATATGCTCATCTGAAAATGATCGCATACTCGTGCGTGTCTGAAACTGAAGGACTCGGAAGACAATCGTCGAGTCTGAAACCGAACTGTAGAGTCTGATCGAATTGCTGGTCTAGAAATCTGCATCTGATCTGGATCATCTGAATAATACCTGTGACTCTACATATACTACCCCTTTCTCCCATACTTGTCGAAAAACATAGACGTTGACCAAGTTGGGAGAAGACAACAATGATGGGGAGAAAGAATTCTCAAAAATTTCTCGTGGCTTTTCATTTCTTTTCTTTTTTTTATAAGCCGCTATTTTTTTTAAGCCGTTTCAATTTTTTTCGACTTTTCCTTGCAATATATATATTTTTTTGAAATTCTGTGCGTACGGCTTTTACGTTTGTACGCGCCTCTTTTTTTTGCAAATAATGACCCCCATTTTTTTATTTGGGCCTCTCTGTACTTCTATTGATTTTTTTTTCATGGCCCAAAGGGGGCCCAAACTCGGCAATTTTTTTTTAGCTAACGCCCACTTTGGGCCCCAACCATACAGCATCCCTATTAGGGTTCCCGCTTGGAACCCCTTTTGCAAAACACGCCGCCCAACTAGGGCTGCCGCCAGAAGATGCCACCGCGAGGGTTGCGCTTGAAGAAGCGTGCGATGGGAGTTTGCGTGGAGGGAGTCGCGCGAGATGCTCATGATTGGAGTCAAGGTACCGCGAGGGGGGCTTTCGCGTAGGGGCTCCGACATCGCACGGAGGGGCCACCTGGGAAGGAGATGTGCGCGCGAGGCATGGGAGGTGCGGCTGTAGCCGCTGCTGTGAGTAGGGGTGTAAGAAAATTCTCAAGTTCGATATTCGCTCAGGTTCGGCTCGCTAAAAGTTCGATTCGGATTCGGTTTGGAAATAAACGAACCGAACCTGAACTCAAGTTTAGGCTCGATTAAATAAACGAACCGAACCTAAAAATCATAGGTTCGCTCAGGTTTGATTCGTTAAAAGCTCGATAAACACACAGATATACATATTTACAAATCCTTATCCGTAGAAGTGGACTTATTTTGAGATGAGTGGTTTTTATCCCAGGGTAAGTGAGTTTTGTCTAGAGATAACTAGATATTTACGGGATAACTAGGTTTTATCTCGGTATAAACTATCCAAAAATAAATAGTCACATCATGTTTACAACATCTATGATATATGGTCTAGTACTTTTCCCTTCTTTATCTTCAAATCAACAGAACAAGTACAAACATTACTTATCGAATATCTCTGCATTATTCTTATTCCTTATCCCCACCTGAATAGATATAAAATATATTATAATTATACTTTTTTCAAAGAGACGAATCCTTATTAATCTAATTTTTTCAAAAGATGAAGCTGAGTTAGATAATGAAAAAAACTAAATGAATATTTATTCTAACTGTAAAATTGTAAATACACATATATATTTCCATTTCTCTTCTTTTCACTCCCTCCTATTAGAGAATTCTTAAGTTCGATATTCGCTTAGGTTCGATTCGTTTAAAAAGAGGTTCGATTCGGATTCGGTTCGGAAATAAACGAACCGAACTTGAACACAAGTTTAGGCTCGATTAAATACACGAACCAAACCTAAAAAATATAGGTTCGCTCAGGTTCGGTTCGTTTACACCCCTAGCTGTGAGTCGCGCCTGGAGATCGAAATCATGCATCGCACGTGGAGGCCGCCTTCGCCTCTGGATCTGTCTGCGCGAGACGCGCTGCTGGAACGGAAGGGGTTGCACCGCCTGGGAAGGAAAGTTACGCCGCCATTGACTCTGGGGTGTGCACTTGGAGTCGAGGAAGAGGGATCTGAGCCCTTGGACGAAGGGGCTGCCGCCAGGTCTCTTGGGACGGTGCTGCCTGAATGGGCCTGACATGAGGAAGGAGCTTGGCCAGATCTGCCGCCTTGGCCTCTCAACCTCTGATGAAGCTTCTCCGTTGGTTGCACAGCCTGGAGAGGTGATGCTGTGCAAGAGATGATCGCACGAGGAGTTGTGTGCGGCACATGAGAACCGACCTAGGGTTCTTGAGAACCTTAAACACAAAAAAAACTCTCGAACAGAAACAATAATCTTCAACATAAAACGAATCTCGAACATATTACAAACGAACATGAAAGAAAACCCTCGAGAATCGACCCGCTCTGATACCATATTATAAAATATGAAGAATGCGGAAGCGAACATGGAAAAAGATAAAGAACAAGAAAGACAACGGGATTTAACGTGGAACCCTACTCCGTGAGAAGCGGGATGAAACCACGGGAAAGCCCTCAAAGGGGCATGCTATGCATTGCTTTTTCTCAATGAGTACAGGAGGTCTGGGGCTCCTTATATAGCCTTCCCAGAGCCTCCAAGTCCCACCATTGGGCGGTATGGGACTAAACACAGGATGGGGTAAATGGATCTTCTCCAGGATCCATTTACCCTGCTACAACACAATAGACGCACTACCAAATACTCCAACATACCTTATTATTAACTTTCTTTCTTGATATAAAGAAATATTTTCATGCACTAAACTTTTCAGGTAAGATAATTCTCTTGAATTTGACCAAACTGATTTCACTTTCTTTGCATTTGAGAGTACCTTATATCCAACTTCCTACCCTATGCTTACTACGGTATGCGGTTGTAGAGCGGAAGTTGTTCTACCTCCCGGATGTTGTCAACACTCTTCTTACACATCGGAAGGTCCTAAAGACCATCTGGGACGATGCCATCTTAGGAACCACCTACCTAATTGACATGGCTCCATATTGTGTTCTTGGGAGGGAAATCACCCACTTTTCCTTGTTTATTCTAACACTGAGCCTTTTCCAACTAGCATGGTGTCCTATACAGGTCCAGGTGGATTTTGAAGGGAATGCCTTCATGGGAGCCGATCGTATGTTGAAACCCCTGCTGCAGCAGACTCTGCAACATGGGTTGGAGCCGCTCGATCTTGATCGAGCAGTTTGCATGGATTTGCACGGTAGGACCCCACAAAAAGTGCAAATCCCTACGAACTGATCGATCAAAATCGAGCGGCTCCAGCCCCTACTGCAGAGTCTGCTGCAGCAGGGGCTGCAACAGAGGATCCTCTCGCATGCCTTCATATTTCTCTATGGTATGAAATCTTACTATCAAACTGCAAGGGATCAATTGCTCTCTGCTAATATGGTTCCTTCTATATGTGTTACCTTTTTCATGATTCCAGCAGCTTGATGCTACTTTGCTTGCCAAAGTCCCAAACACACATTGTGTAGAGTTTACCATGTGCTACTTCTGATGGGCATGGAGGCAGAGCTCATTTTAGTACTGAAAAAAGAGGTACAGCGCGTAATATAGGATGTGGCCATGAACGTTCTTACCTTCTATGTATACAACCAACCACCCATTGATCAATGCTAGGCAAAGTCCGGTCCATCTTCTACAATTCATTTGACCTCTACTGGTAATGATGGATACTCAGCTGGTCACATTGCTTGCAAGGCCTCGAGGAAGCCTGATGAATCTTCTCTCATATTGTTCGGTTGTCCATAACTAATTATGGACGACAAATGCAGCTTCTTCAGACCAACACCTCCCACACTATAATTTTTTGCTGTAATTAGCATTATTATGAGGGATTTTATCACTTTTGCTCATGTTAGTTGATGTCCATCTGCGTCCGAGACAGACGTTGGCTTTGGGACACAAGGGTGATCAGATTGAATAGCTATGGTAGATATGTCTTTTATCTTCTTCCACTTGCTCCTCCTCTCTACACCCATCACCACCTCCTCCTCTTCCCTCTTCCTCCCCACCAAGCCCTGCAACCCCCTCCTCCCCTCCAGCCCCTTGCTCCGGCGCCCCTCACCTCCCCTATATCCCACCTCCTCCGGCTCCCTCCTCTTCTTCTCCCCTTTTCATGTTGATTCCGAAGCACATCCTCATCCTGCCATTGAAACACCTCCTCCCCCCACCATCCCCTCCTCAAACGGATAGGGATCTGATAATTTTTGCTCGTCAAGGCTGAGATCGAGACGCATAAGGGGTCCACTGAGTTGCTGCTGCAAATGCGTGCTCGACAGAACGTGCACAAAGAACACTTGCAACACCTCTACCCCGATCCCAAATCCAACGAGAGAACCTGCAGGGATCTCGATCCGAAGGGTAGCCCCAAGACCGTAGCACACCAACCAATAGCCCTACCCCATCTTGGAGCGCAACCACCTTCAACCACAAGGAGCAGCATCCGAAGTCCATAAGAATGGTTCCCCACCACTCACGCATCGAAAGCAGCCCCTAATCATCTTCATAGGAAAACCATCCGAGGAGCATCAGCACACTCCTAGCAGTACTCCTTCATACCCGAGATCTTTAGCACATACAGCAACAACCACATCAAGATTTGAGCCCTTTTGGAGTGCAGCACCATCACCAATCCCGATTATGAGGAGCACCAGCACCATTTTCTGCACCTTCAGCCTTGTGTCTTCAAGATCTGTCTAGAACAGTAATGGAATCCATTCCTTTCCATCTTGGTTTATTCAAACCAAGGTGGGGAATGAATTTGGAAGCAAATCAAGGAAGAAGAACGGGAGATGGAAGTGTTGTAGGTGCTAGAAAAAAGAAATGAGGAGGCACATGAATGCCTCGAGCAGCTCCAGCTGGCGATAGGTCAAGGTGGTCGGCTAAGGAGGTCAGGTTTGAGGGGTTGGGGGCGGAGGAGGGGGAGTTTTGACCACTACGCTAATCTTAACCACACCATGGTTTAAATAAAGCACGGTTTTGTTCAACTCTTTGATAGTGATAAAAGAGCACAAGTGATAACAAAGCAATAAGTCAGGGATAAGAGAAGGCATACTTTATGTTGCAGAAGTTAAGAGGGGGTCAAGTGATAAGTCCTTTATATAAGCTAACCAATGGACACTAATCGACTCTCTATTAGTGGTGTTCATTTTACGTTGAGACCTTGGTTTTCTACCATTTACTGTGCTCTTGAATATCCTATACGCTTATTTTGTGTTATTGGTGGGGGTTGTTGAATTATTGGTGGGGATTATGAGAAGGATGGTTCGTATCGCCGAGATGTCTAATCTAACTCTCAACTAACTCATTCCTTTGACATATTTAATGTGGTCGCCTATTTTGCTGTACTTTCTTTCTTTCTGATGTTTCCTAAACTCTCACTATTTGCATTTTTAGGGAAATGTTTGTTAGTTCGAAAAACATCACCAAGCCCCGTTGCATCATTGTGTTGAGACATGTCGATCATCTCTCTTTTTTATTTGATACATCACCATGTATGGGATCCATGTTCTATTTGTATTATTTTAGGTCAATGCTACTTTGTTTTGTGGATGACTTTTATAGAGCCTCTTAAGTCTATTTGATAAAACAGCAGTCTAAGATCAACTTTATTGCTATATCTTTCTTTCCTAAAATGAAGATATCCTTTAATTTTAGCATCAAGGTTTTCAGATATGATAATATAATGGAGTCTATGCAAAATGATTTGACTACTTTCTTTAGGTCTAAGGATACCTTATATCAGACTTCCTAGTGTAGATCTGATGAAATTCATCACAACATTCAATATTGGTTTATAGAACATGGAACAAGTATCTACCATCAAAATAGAAAGGTCAATTTATTACTGAAATATACAACCTATCATACATAGTGAACAAACTATCTCATTAAGAAATTAAATCAGCATACACCATCAGAGTTTTGGAATGGCAGCCACCCCGTTGTAGCTAAGAGCCACTTCATCTGGGCGCCATGCCGATCTCTTCTTTTGCATATGGATTATCCATGAGAGCATATAATTTCCATTTCAGCCATTGCCCACTTCTTCAATCGCAGCTTGCCTTGGATTCAAAAAGCGCGCAACTGTGTGGCTGTAGCTCGTAAGTTCCTAAGCCAGCGCTCTGATGATTGTTAGGATCCCCATCCTTTACGAAAAATCCAGGGTATGGAAGGGCGGTATCAACCAAATGAGACCATATAAAACCATCCGGGAGTTGAGGGAGACAGGCAGCAATAGGAAGATCGCTTGCATTGATGGCAACAAACACGTCGCCTCTGTCTGCAGCAGCTAGATCTCTTTCAGCCTTTAGCAACATGGCCAAGAACTTGCATGATGGATCATCCCAGTTGGGCGGAGATCGATCGCTTCCATACCACTCAATACTCTCCTCCTTGTGGAAATCCCTCACTTGGAAGATGTCGCTTCGACGAGCCCTGAACGAGATAAAAAAGGTGATGAACTCCATCGCCTGCACAGCAAATTTGGTCTTTAGCGCATTCCAGTTAAATGGTCCTCTCTTGTCGGATGATGGCGAGCCACCTGTAGAGATACCATATTCATCCCCCATGCTGAGTACCGGTACTCCGAGCGATACAAAGAGAATAAATAAAAAGTTCCTGATCTGTTTAAGACGCAGATCAAGGATGTCTTTGCTGTCTGTAGGACCTTCTTCGCCACAGTTCCAGCTGAGCTCTGAGGAGACTCGCTTGCTGCTAAAGCTGACCAGATCAATAAGCGGAAGACCCGAATTCCTTGTGATATAATTGAACGAAAATGCAGGCCCCCGGGAACCAGCAAAGACATCTCCGCTACCGCAAAGTCGGGTAGCAAGGCTGCTGAGGAGCCCCTTACCGCGCAGAAAGTTCCTCACATCGGAGCAAAACCGTGAATTCACCTCTGCCCATCTCTTCCAATGTGGGAATCGGGCTTCTTTATCAGCCATATCCAGAGGAGACCAACAATCTGCGATGAGCTTTCTCTTAGAAAGATATGGTTCAAATGCGATAGCTTCGATTAACGGCGGGCGAGGCAAATGGGAACCATCAGAGGAATCCTGCAGCAGCGCTGAAGAGTTTACAAAGCAAAAACCGTCAATGTGGAAATCGACAGCCCAATATCGTACACTGTCCAAAATCAGCTTCTGAACAACAGGATTGCTGCATCTGAGACTGTTACCATCGACACCGTGATACGACGAACCATCAATTCCTCCAAGAGAACAACCTTCGGCGGTGTGAGTATAAGGTACTTCCAACAGAACTTCCATTCCATCTGCATGCAATGCCTTCACCATATCCTTCATAGCAGTAGCTGCTGACGGGCCATCATTCTTGGAACCATAATTGTTCACCGGAGAGAAGAAATGGTACGGGAAATACGGGCCTTGTGTATCATCAAAAGCAAACACCGGTTCTAACAGAATTGCATTGACACCAAGGCTCTTAAGATGTCCGATCTTCTTGACCACACCGGCAAAAGCAGTCTCAGTGAACTGCATGATGTTCAATCTATAAACCACCAACTGTTCCATCGGTATCTGCGGGAGAACATCGCCACTCCAATCATACAAAGGTTGTTGCTTCAGGCTACCAAGGTATATCCCGTTAGATGCGCAGTGGACAAGCTTAGCGTACGGGTCCAAAAGCACACTCTTCGCATTGCCGCAGCGGTACCCGTAAGCTACGTAGTCCTGCGTGCTCGGGATCGACACATGCCAAGTATCGCCGGTCCGGTTGATATACGGATCGAGCGCGATCTCCACAGGTTCGCTGGCGGAGTCTTCATACAAGCAGAGCACCACACTCTCCGCATTCCTGGTAAACAAAGCGAAATTCACCGTCCCGTCATCGGAATACGACACGCCCAATGGCGACGGGCTCCCTCGTGCAACGCCCACCGGAACACGGAACAGTTCCGTCCTCCCGCCGACCGCGAAAGCCACGAAGAAGGGCGGTTGCGAGGAATCGAATTGCAGCTCTGCGGTGAGCTCGCCGGTGGGCTCTCGGGCGAGCGGTTCGCTGAACTGACGGTCCGGATCACAGGGATCAACGGCGGTCCGATGGGATCGGGAGACGGTCCAATTTAGGACCAAATCAGGAACGTGAGTAGGTATGCCTGAGGCTTCGAATCGGAGAAGATGGTTCCCGTCGGCCGATCGGACGGAGACCTTGACGATCCCATCGGGATCGGAGCGGAAGCGGTAGGAATGCGCGGTGGATGTTTGCATGGCAATGGAGTGGCGAATCCGGAGCGGGAGAGACGCCGACGAGTAGTGGAGAGTTGCCATTTTTCTGGAGGAGTGGAGGAGGGGAAGCGGAAAGGGGTGAGGTGCGGGCGGCGGAGGACGGGGTTTGTTTGCGTTGTGGGCGAGGAGAGTCGTACAACACATGGCGTGGATTTGGAGGGCAGATGTACGGTTGGAGAGGGCTTGGGAGTTCTGTGTTTTTTAGGTTAATGGTCCTGAAGTTTGAGGTTAATTCGAAAAAAAGGATCCTGATTAATAAAAGCTCAATGTCTTAGGTGTGGGTGCGGATATTGATTATTATATCGTTAATCGTCGAGGACACGTATATTAACAAATATGAAATTTTTTATCATTATTTTAAAAAACATATATCGATAAATACTGATATGGATCGAATGCGGATAATAGCGGACATACCATGTGCATTAGCTTAAATATACATGTATAGATTACACATAATATTAGATATATTAATGTATCTTTCTATCCTCATAATTATATGAATTATGGTTAAAATAGGTATGAAATGATGTTACATATAATATATAACTTTTTTTATATTAGAGAACGGGTATATGGATACGAGGACATCTTTATCCATTTTAAAACTTATATAGATACGGATGCATATATACAGGGTTAAATGGGGCTACCCCTTGGGGAGCTAACTTGGCCCCTTCCGCCTTATTTTGTCCGGATTTTTTATTTTTTTGAAAATTTCTTTCATGGAATTTCATCATTATATCCTAAAATTATGTCATTAAAATTTCGTGTGAAACAGAGACTCTTACGGTCTCCATCAAGACAGTCATTTTTTAACGATAACAGAATTGCTAAAAACGACCACATCTGGATGGAGGTCGTAGGAGTCTCTGTTTCGCACGAAATTTTAATGAAATAACATAGGGATATATTGATGAAAATCTACAAAAGAAATTTTCAAAAAATGAGGTTGCTCCTTGGGAGGAGCCAACGGGATGCTCCCAGCCCTATTTTTCCCTATTTTTTTATTTTTTGAAAAACAAAAATATATATTCATCAATATATCCCTCTAACATTCCATTAAAATTTCATCAGAAACAGAGACTCATATGCCCTTCATCCAGAACAGGTAATTTTACGGTCTTAGAATTGTTTGTAATCGACCTGTTTTGGATAGAGAGCATAGAAGCCTATGTTTCTAACGAAATTTTAATGGAATATTAAAGGGATATATTGATGAATATACCTATTTTTATTTTCCAAAAAAATTTGGGGTGAAAATGGGGATGGGAACAGCCCGTTGGCTCCTCCCAGGGAGCAGCCCCATTTTACTCATATATATATATATATATAGGGAAAAAGAACCCTACACCGGGGGGTGTAGGAAACTCCCTACATCCTACCTAATTTTTCATTATTTTTTGATTTTTTTGAAATGAAACTTGGGGGTTTAGATCACCATTTATCATCATGTTGTCGTTACAAATTCAACTTAATTCGAGACTTCTATCATCTTCATCAAGACTACCAAATTTTAACGGATTCAGAATTGCTAAAATCGACTCTGTCTAGATGAACATATAGGAATGTTTGTTTTGCATGAAACTTGAAACACAATTTCTTCTCAATATATTAAGTAAATCCCCTAACTTTTAATTCAAAAAAATAAAAAAAATAATCAAAAAATGGGGTGGATGCAAGGAGTTTCCTACACCCCATGGTGCAGGCTCCCTACCCCCATGTGTGTGTACGTGCACGCGTGGGCGTGGGTGTGGGTGTGGGTGTGTGGGTGTGTGTGTGTGTGCGCGGACGTGTGTGCATGCATATGTGCGTGCGTGTGTGTGTGCGTGCGCTTTTCTTAAACGAGTCAATAGGGGGAGGAGTCTGGTAGCCTTGCCTACCATCATTCCTGTATCGAGCAATGGAACTCCCCATTCCCCCTTTGAACCACCTCGAATGGCATGAGCCGCGTGCAAAGAGACCCACTTGTACAGTTTGGAGGGGGATCCGGCCATATATATATATATAGAGAGAGAGAGAGAGAGAGAAGAGAGAGAGAGAGAGAGAGAGAGATGAGTGATCATGTGAGAGCAAAAGTTATGAGAGCATGAGAGAGGTGATTCTGTACCACATGATTCATCCAGGAGAGAGAAAATTATGAGAGAGAGAGAGAGAACAGAATCATGTGATCCGGAATCATTCCTCTCGTGCTCTCACAGGATCACTCCTATATATACATATATGTGTATATGTATATATGGTTTATCAGGACTGTCCTCTTGGAGCAGCCAATTGGCAACCCCCCACAGTCTTGACACTATCAGATTTCATCAACGGCTGAAACTTTTCTAATTTTCTCTGATTTCCAGACATTTGTCCCATCCCCTCAGCCTCCCTTCCCTCGTAGAGCAAGGATCCTCTGCTGGGCAGCAGAGGCCTGCTGTACCGCGTGGGCCACTCGATCATGATCGAGCGGTTCACACGCAAACGGCCACTTTAACCCTGAATTCATGTGAACCGCTCGATCTTGATCGAGCGGCTCACGTGGTACAGCAGACTCTGCTGGCTAGCAGAGGAGCTGCTCCCTCCTTCGTAACCGTACTCCCAAATCTCTTTGTCTCTCCCGCACCACCTCGCTACCTCCGCTCTTGATGTCGCCCTCTGCACACCACTTTTCTCTATCCCCCCCCCCCCCCGCCACAACTCTGGGTGAGACCATTTTTCCCTTGCTAGCCGTAGCCGTTGCGAGACCCTCTCTGATGCTCAGACTCTCTCGCATGAGTCCTTGTCGGTCTAGCTTCAGCTTCTCACGCATCTAGATCCTCTAGCTCGAGCCCTCACTATCGCATCTCCGAGCAGCTATCGACCTGCATCACCCTCGAGTGCGCTGGCTCTGCACCCTCCATCCTCCCACCTCCTCTCCATTACCTCAGTACGCCAGCTCCCTCCAATATACTTCCTCAACACGATATGTCTGATGAAGCGAGAGAGTTTATGGTTAAGATGAATAAAAAAGGTTTTCTGCTTGTGCATATTATGTGCTTGTGTCTGCTCTGTTCTAGCAATGCAGGGATAGAGATGATTATCAATACATCAGTCAGATGCAATGCGATGACCTTGTATGCAACATGGTATCTTACAATTTGTTGATTGAAGTTTTTTGCAGAGAGAAAAGGATGGATAAGGCAATAGAAACACTTGAGCATAATGCTTCAGAAGAGGTTCTCACCAATTCTTGTGTCATTTAATACGTTAATGGTTATTTCAATTGATAGGAAAATAAATAAAAAAATGATGTTCCAGCAAGGACTCCGCCAGGCTCATCAAATTGAAGATGCTACGACAAACTCTCATTCATAAAGATTATTTGTAGTTTGTCTTTCATCTACGGGTCATTTAAAAGTAGCTAAGGGAATGATGTCTTGGTGCTTTAAAAGAGGAATCTTGGTTGAGGTTGATTTAGTACTAGAAGGATATAGTTTTGAAAATCTACAATGGTATTTTTCAAAAAAATAAAAAAAATGCTAAAAATGAATGTGAAGCATGTAAGATTACCTACTTCACAAAGTAGGCTCCCTTTCCTATATATATACACACACACACACACACACACACACACACACACACACACACACACACACAAAACTGGAAGATGCCTAAAGTTCCGATTAAAGAAATATACTCTAAGGGAGGATTTAAATTACTCTCTAATTATTACATCAAAACTATTGAAAAAACTATATCCGTAACAGGCACACAGGAAAGCCTGCAGCTACTAAGCAAGAGAGACATATTTGAAATAAAAAAAATGATAAGTACCACTACTTACATTTAGGACTAGTACAAGTATCAATAAAAGCCTTAACACGAAAAGGAATCAATGCTTCTATCCTAGTATCTCTCAGAGACTGCAGACACCAAAAGTTTTCCGATTCACTTATAGGAATGATAGAATCAACACTTTGTGACGGAGCTGTATTCTTTAATGCATTCCCTAATTTCTCTGTCTCATTAACAGACCCAGGACTTTTTAAAGTGTTAACATTAAATGTACAAACCTCTGATTTCGACATGGATCCAACGTCAGAAAATATAGCCTTATGCTATAGAATATGCTTCAAGGCAATGAATACTGTGACACCACAGTCAGCCATATCACAAGAGAAAGGCGTGACAACGTTATTTCTCACCAACATCAAGAACAACACTGTCATCCCAAAACCTTTGAAATGGGATGAAATAACACTCCCAGAAAACTGGACCCTGTCTATGGCCAACACCCCAAAACCGATACAAAACAATGAGGTACAAGACATAGTGGAACATCAGAATGGAGATGTCCATATAAGCTTTACCACAGCAAGAAGGTCGTTCATAGGATCCAGACACTCCACTCAACCCACACATGACGAAGGAGATCAGACTAGCACAACATCACAAATCAAAACAGACCACCTAAGTAGGACGCAATCACTAGGTAGACCATCGGGACTATCCTATGCAGTATATGAAGACTATGAACCAACTGAATCTGATTTTAAAGTAAACGTCATAACTATAACTAAAGCGAAAACATTCTATATAAATAAAAGACTATTAAGAGATGATTTCCACTCTAATAAAAATAAAGAAAAGGTAGAATGGTTTTTTAGAACATTCAACAAAGAAGAAAGGAATGAAATCAGAACCATTTGGTATGGGCAAATGGAAGGGTTAGAGAGAAATATAACATTTTTTGAATGGTATGAAGATTACTATATAAAAACACTAACAGAAATACTAGAGGATCTACCTATAGAGGATCACGCCATGACAATAAAAAATCACAACTACGTGGAAAACAGTTAAAGATGAAGAAGTTGAGTCGATACACCCTCCGTTCGAACCCTTAAGGATAGGATCAGAAGGAGTAAAAGCATCACCTCTCAAGAAAATGGAATATAATACAAACTCAGCAAAACAAGAATATATAGCATCTATAACCGAACAACTAAACTACACAAATATAAATCTACAGACCATAGCAAAACAAACAGAAAGGATAGAGAATTTGCTCAAACAAAATGAAAATAAAAAGATACCAAAACCTATACCGATAATACCAGCAATAAATTTAGAAAGAAAACTAAAACTAGGGGAGAAGGGACCACTACTTATGGTAAAAAAGGAAGAACCTGATGAAGACCTAGTAACAGAAATAGCCGAAAGACTCAAAGGGCTAACGCTGTCACTTGACAAAAAGGTCAATATGATTACACAAAAGGGTAATAGCTCTGAAGAAGGGCAAGGTTCAGAGATAGAATCCACTTCTGAAAATGAATCAACCTCCGAATAGGAAGAAGAAGAAGAGTCCCCAGAAATAAGGGCCCTAACATCTAACAAAAAGAACAATTATAACTACAGAACAAGGAAAAATTACTATAGAAGACCTACCCCGGTAGATCTCCAACTAGAACAATATCAGGAAAATATAGCTGACACATATGATGGATCATCCTTGGTAGAATGGAATATAGATGGACTTAGCGAATATCAAATACTAAACACCCTACACAAAATGACCATATTCATCCAAGCATGTATAGCAAGAGGAAATACCCAACAATCAGCAGTTCAAATGGTAACAACGGGATTTGTAGGCCAGCTATCTGGGTGATGGAACCATTATCTTACGCAAGAACATAAAAATGCCATTCTCTTTGCCATCAAACAAGATATAACAGGAATACCGATCAAAAGAGAAGATGGTCAGGACACACCAGACTGCGCATACATGCTAATCCTTAATATCACACAATACTTTGTAGGATCGTCCATAAATACTCAAGAAAAGTTAACACAACAACTAATGAATCTAAAGTGCCCTACATTATCAGACTTCAAATGGTACAAAGATGTTTTCCTGTCAAAAGTATTTCAATTAAACTCCTGTAGCCATCCAGTCTGGAAAGAAAAATTTATAGCAGGACTCCCCACTTTATTTGCCGAAAAAGTTAGGGAAAACCTTAGAGCACAATATAATCACACCCTACCCTTGGAAATAATCTCGTATGGGGAAATTGTCCAAAAAATAAACCAAACAGGCCTGGCCCTATGTAATGACATGAAACTAAAGAATCAAATAAAGCAACAAAGGTCCATAGGAAGAAGAGAATTGGGAGATTTCTATTACCAATTCGGGTACGAAATAGAGCAACCCAGATACAATAGGAGAGAAAATAAAGAAAATAATTTCGAACAAAAAACAAAACCAAGATATCAAAAAAGAAGATGTAAAAGAAGTAAAGGTAAGAAAGAAGAGGTAACAGAAAAAGAAAGATACCAACTTGCTATAACTGCAAGAAAAAGGGACACTATGCAAACAAATGCTTCAAAAAGAAGCAAGAAAAGGTAAACGAAATCCAAGACTTAAAGGATAGAATTCAAAAAATAAGGCTAGAGCAATCAGAGGAGTCAGAAGAATGCTCTTGCTTAGACTGTGCTGACAGTGAAGGCACCTAAGTAAATACCATAAAGTCTCAAGATAGGTTTATCTTAGAAATACTAGACAACATAGATAATCCCCTAGAAAGAAAGAAACAATTGCAAAAATATTTAGAGTTAAACCAACAGTCCGACAAAGGAAAAAGGATAAATTACTCTAAGGGAGGATGCCTAAAGTTCCGATTAAAGATCCGATCAGTTAATTATGTTGATCAGTCAACAGAAAAGATAGAGAATTTGCTCAAACAAAATGAAAATAAAAAGATACCAAAACCTATACCGATAATACCAGCAATAAATTTAGAAAGAAAACTAAAACTAGGGGAGAAGGGACCACTACTTATGGTAAAAAAGGAAGAACCTGATGAAGACCTAGTAACAGAAATAGCCGAAAGACTCAAAGGGCTAACACTGTCACTTGACAAAAAGGTCAATATGATTACACAAAAGGGTAATAGCTCTGAAGAAGGGCAAGGTTCAGAGATAGAATCCACTTCTGAAAATGAATCAACCTCCGAAGAGGAAGAAGAAGAAGAGTCCCCAGAAATAAGGGCCCTAACATCTAACAAAAAGAACAATTATAACTACAGAACAAGGAAAAATTACTATAGAAGACCTACCCCGGTAGATCTCCAACTAGGACAATATCAGGAAAATATAGCTGACACATATGATGGATCATCCTTGGTAGAATGGAATATAGATGGACTTAGCGAATATCAAATACTAAACACCCTACACAAAATGACCATATTCATCCAAGCATGTATAGCAAGAGGAAATACCCAACAATCAGCAGTTCAAATGGTAACGACGGGATTTGTAGGCCAGCTATCTGGGTGGTGGAACCATTATCTTACGCAAGAACATAGAAATGCCATTCTCTTTGCCATCAAACAAGATATAACAGGAATACCGATCAAAAGAGAAGATGGTCAGGACACACCAGACTGCGCATACATGCTAATCCTTAATATCACACAACACTTTGTAGGATCGTCCATAAATACTCAAGAAAAGTTAACACAACAACTAATGAATCTAAAGTGCCCTACATTATCAGACTTCAAATGGTACAAAGATGTTTTCCTGTCAAAAGTATTTCAATTAAACTCCTGTAGCCATCCAGTCTGGAAAGAAAAATTTATAGCAGGACTCCCCACTTTATTTGCCGAAAAAGTTAGGGAAAACCTTAGAGCACAATATAATCATACCCTACCCTTGGAAATAATCTCGTATGGGGAAATTGTCCAAAAAATAAACCAAACAGGCATGGCCCTATGTAATGACATGAAACTAAAGAATCAAATAAAGCAACAAAGGTCCATAGGAAGAAGAGAATTGGGAGATTTGTGTTACCAATTCGGGTACGAAATAGAGCAACCCAGATACAATAGGAGAGAAAACAAAGAAAATAATTTCGAACAAAAAACAAAACCAAGATATCAAAAAAGAAGATTTAAAAGAAGTAAAAGGTAAGAAAGAAGAGGTAACAGAAAAAAGAAAGATACCAACTTGCTATAACTGCAAGAAAAAGGGACACTATGCAAACGAATGCTTCAAAAAGAAGCAAGAAAAGGTAAACGAAATCCAAGACTTAAAGGATAGAATTCAAAAAATAAGGCTAGAGCAATCAGAGGAGTCAGAAGAATGCTCTTTATTAGACTGTGCTGACAGTGAAGGCACCTCAGTAAATACCATAACGTCTCAAGATAGGTTTATCTTAGAAATACTAGACAACATAGATAATCCCCTAGAAAGAAAGAAACAATTGCAAAAATATTTAGAGTTAAACCAACAGTCCGACAAAGGAAAAAGGATAAAAAATGATGACCTCTCATTCTCAACTATAATCAAAAGACTTGAAGGAGAAAAAACAGAACCAAAAACCAACGAACACTGAAGAATTAAGGAAAGAACAAAATGAAACAAAGAGAGAACTAGACCTGTTAAAAAGAAGAATCGAAGTACTAGAGTTAATCCTGCAACAAAGAGGAACCATAGAAGAAGAAGATAATGATGACATATCACCATACTTCGAGGGAGAAACCTCGGGAGCAAAAGATGAAGAATTTGTAAACCTTGTCAGGAGAATAGAAAGACAAAGATGGAGGTGTAGCGTCTCATTGAAGATAGGTTACAACTCTTTGTTTAAACATGTGGCCTTAATCGACTCAGGAGCGGATGTCAATTGTGTAAGAGAAGGACTAATCCCAACTAAATACTTTGAGAAAACATCACATGTTGTAAGCTCAGCATCAGGACACAGTATAGACATCAAATACAAACTTTCGGATGCGCATATCTGTATCCAAGGTGTTTGCATAAAAGGATCTTTCGTACTAGTCAAAGGACTAAATGAAGAAATAATATTAGGCACCCCATTCCTTAACATGATCAGACCATTCATTGTCGAGGAAGACGGGATTAAATGTACGATAAAAGATAAAGCTATATTTCTTAAATTTGTCAAAAAGAGAGAGCTAACACTCTTAGAGAACTTGAAGGCAGCCGTAGAATACAAAACCCGGTTTGTGAATGTGCTTGCAGAAGAAATCCAAATAGGAAATATAGAAAAAATAATAAATTCAAAAGAATCACAAGAGAAAATTAAAAGATTTGAAAAGGAAATAACCAAGCATATTTGCTCTGAGATACCAACAGCATTCTGGTATAGAAAAAAGCACGAAGTAGGCCTACCTTATATCAAAGACTTCTCAGAACAAAATATTCTCACGAAAGCAAGACCAATACAAATGAATCAAAGATTATTAGAAGTATGTAAGAAAGAGATTGAGCAATTAGAAAAAAAAAGGTTTAATAAGAAAAAGCTCGTCCCCTTGGAGCTGTGCAGCTTTTTATGTAGAAAATGCCGCCGAAATAGAAAGGGGAACACCTCGATTAGTGATTAATTACAAACCACTAAATAAAGTACTACAATGGATTAGATACCCAATACCAAATAGACAAGACCTTATTAAAAGAATTCACGGGGCAAAAGTATTCTCTAAGTTTGATATGAAATCAGGATTTTGGCAGGTGCAAATAAAAGAGGAAGATAGATATAAAACGGCATTCACTACCCCATTTGGACACTATGAGTGGAATGTTATGCCCTTTGGACTAAAAAATGCCCCATCAGAATTTCAAAAAATCATGAATGAAATATTTAATGGTTACTCAACATTTAGCATCGTATACATAGACGATGTCTTGATATTCTCAAACAATTATGACCAACATTGGAAACATCTAAACACATTCCTTAGGGTAATCCAAGAAAATGGACTAGTAGTTTCAGCAACAAAAATGAAGCTCTTTCAAACACAGATACAATTTCTAGGATATAAAATTAATAAAGGTACAATCATGGCCATTGACCGAGTAATAAAATTTGCTGATAAATTTCTTGATGAAATAAAAGAAAAGAAACAACTCCAAAGGTTTCTAGGTTGTCTAAACTATGTATCAGAATTTTATAAAAATCTGGCTGAAGACATGAAACTACTCTCTGATAGACTAAAGAAAAATGCAGAATCATGGACGGACGATCATACGAAGGCTGTTAAAAGAATCAAAGAAAAGGTAAAGACACTTCCATGCTTGAATATTTGCAGTCCACATGCTCATAAAATTGTAGAAACAGACGCATCAGACCTCAGCTACGGAGGCATCCTAAAACAAATAAATGGAGATAAAGAAGAGCTTGTAAAATATATGTCAGGAGCATGGAACGAATCGAGAAAAAAGTACTCTACCATAAAAAAAGAGATGCTAGCGATAGTTCTCGTAATATCAAAATTTCAAGGAGAACTACTTAGTGATAAGTTCACATTAAGAGTTGATTGCAAATCTGCCAAGTACGTAATAGAAAAGGATGTAAAGAACCTTGCCTCTAAACAAATCTTTGCTAGATGGCAGGCAATATTAGCAGTATATGATTTTGATATAGAATACATCAAAGGAGAGAATAACTGCCTTCCTGACTTTCTCTCTCGAGAATTCTTGCAGGGAAAAAATGATGATCGCTAGCGGCAGCAACACAATTATAGAAAAAATCGAACCAATGATTGAAGAAAACAAAAGCACTCCATATATCCAGAAAAAATATTATGATGTGGTCACAATACTAGAAAAGATGGACGTAAGACCAATGGTTTCTCCGGAAGAAATATTACAAAGGTATCTCCCTCAAGAGTATCATCATATTCCGATTTCTGTGGGAAAAAGTCAGGCATATTACGAACGAATCCTTATAGAAACTCAAAGTACCATTATAAACCACCAGTATAAATCATATCGAAAGGATTTTATATCCTATTCTCAAATGAAGATTAAAAGGATCATTCCGATGAACGAATGGTGCACTGAATGTAATCCTTATGTGACCAGGAAAATAATAAGAACAGGAAATTATCCAATTGCTTATAACTATCTGGATTACAAAGAAGCATGGAGACATGTCTTATTTGTCCAGAATAAATTCATGACGCATAGTTGGTTCATAAGATTCCAACTACAGACAGAACCCACGAACTGGTTCACACACAATTTCTGGTGCTATTTCGGAGCCACTCGCGAAATCCTCCCTCAAGAATTGCAGAAATTCATTCCATTAGGAACCAACGAACTCGAGGAAGATAAGATAATATCATAGGCATGCATGACATATGGAATTCCGTGGATAATGCAGTGGTCATGGAAAGTTCACAAGGAAGAGCAGCCGCCCGCCTTATGCCGAAACATATTCATTAAATGGTGGGATAAATTCCATTATAAAGAGATATTAAATGGTGGGATAAATACTGCATAGGATAGTCCCGATGGTCTACCTAGTGATTGCGTCCTACTTAGGTGGTCTGTTTTGATTTGTGATGTTGTGCTAGTCTGATCTCCTTCGTCATGTGTGGGTTGAGTGGAGTGTCTGGATCCTATGAACGACCTTCTTGCTGTGGTAAAGCTTATATGGACATCTCCATTCTGATGTTCCACTATGTCTTGTACCTCATTGTTTTGTATCGGTTTTGGGGTGTTGGCCATAGACAGGGTCCAGTTTTCTGGGAGTGTTATTTCATCCCATTTCAAAGGTTTTGGGATGACAGTGTTGTTCTTGATGTTGGTGAGAAATAACGTTGTCACGCCTTTCTCTTGTGATATGGCTGACTGTGGTGTCACAGTATTCATTGCCTTGAAGCATATTCTATAGCATAAGGCTATATTTTCTGACGTTGGATCCATGTCGAAACCAGAGGTTTGTACATTTAATGTTAACACTTTAAAAAGTCCTGGGTCTGTTAATGAGACAGAGAAATTAGGGAATGCATTAAAGAATACAGGTCCGTCACAAAGTGTTGATTCTATCATTCCTATAAGTGAATCGGAAAACTTTTGGTGTCTGCAGTCTCTGAGAGATACTAGGATAGAAGCATTGATCCCTTTTCGTGTTAAGGCTTTTATTGATACTTGTACTAGTCCTAAATGTAAGTAGTGGTACTTATCATTTTTTTATTTCAAATATGTCTCTCTTGCTTAGTAGCTGCAGGCTTTCCTGTGTGCCTGTTACGGATATAGTTTTTTCAATAGTTTTGATGTAATAATTAGAGAGTAATTTAAATCCTCCCTTAGAGTATATTTCTTTAATCAGAACTTTAGGCATCTTCCAGTTTTGTATAGATTGAAAAACTGTATCTTATTACCATGCTCTGATACAGGATCATAATTCATGAGAAGATTGCATCCTTTCTTTCCTATTACTAATAGGATCTTTCAACTATATTATTCCTTGTAGACCATGAACTTCTACCACCTTATCTTCATGTATGTTGCTTGCATTTTGAGGTATTAATATGTTCTCTTTCGATGGTGTGCAGAAGCCACATAAAGCTCGAAGCATCACTGAAGATCTTAAAGTCATTTGGAAAATGTTGGCAAATTTTGAATTTGTCTTCAATCACATGGCATCAAATTTTTTTAATTTGTGTAATTTGGGTGTTGGTTGTAATCCTTGTAGTAGAAGAATTGTATTGAATGGCACCAAAGAATTGTATCAGAATTAATGTTGTTGTAATCAATTTTTTTAATCACGCTCAGAAATCAGATTGATATGTAAGTACAAGTGGTTTACATGACTTAAGTTGATGAACTGGAGTTAGAGGTTGTTTGTGATCTGGCGATGCGAGCAAAAATTTACCATCAACTTCAAAATTTTGAAATATATATATGTTGGTTTTTTAATTGGTCTTAAGAAATATAGAATGAATTTTCTAATTCATTTTTGTGCAGTGATAAGATGTTATAAGAGGTTGATGGGGTTGCCCCCAACATGGCTGCCCCCCTTTATTTCAGCATTTTTTTTATTTTTTTCGAAAAATATCGTCATGTATATTCATACCTATATCCCTCTTATATGTTGTTCGAATTTCGTCAGAAACAGAGACTCTTATGGCCTCCATCCAGACAGTCATTTTTTTCACGGTAACAGTATTTTTTAAATCGACACCATCTCGATGTAAGCCATGGGAGTCTATATTTCTGATGAAATTCGAATGACATATAGGAGGGATATAGGGATGAATATAGATGACGATATTTTTCAAAAAAATAAAAAAATTGGAAGATCGAAAATTTAAACATTTTGCAACAGGAGGTTCCTAACAAAGCCTTTTGAGATGTTGTAGACAAAATAGGCACAAGCTACCGAATATCTAAATCAGTATTCCTGCTTAGGGTAAAATTTGACAAACTCGGGTGGAATAATTGTGACTTAATCGTATATACTTCCTGACATGCACTTGGGCATCCCTTCATTAACATATATATGTGTGTACTTTGTATCTTAAATAATGCATTTCAATTTTTTAAATGGAATGCTACACCTGCACTTGAATTTGTCGCCATATGATTTATCATTACTACCACTATTTCATTACGTTATTGACATCCTTTTATTCTAAGATGGTGGCACGATACAAATAGTTGAACAAGTGAATTGCAAAACTAAAAACAAACTTTGCTACTTAAATCTTGTTTTCAAAAACATTATATAAAGAGAAGACTTAAGCTAAGAGGAAAGTTCCTAAAAAATCTGATAAATCATCCCCATGTGATAGGTAACATCAGTAGAATTAACCATTCCGCAAGAATCTTGTCCTCCATCGAGATTTTTTTCGAACATATTATTGTGATATGTATGTAACTTTATATTAAAGTTAGCAGTTGAAAAACCTTCTTAATCATAACAACATTCTTTAACAAAGGTTTCCAACCCAAGAATCAAATGGTCTCATCATTATCTTCAACTAGCACTATCAACTCTTTTATGTCCGTTATCAAAACAATCGGAATCCACTTTTTGACAGCATAACCCAAATTGTAAGGCAATAATGAACTGTCTTTCTTAGTTCACCTGATGAGAGATAAAAACATCTGATGTTATTCCAGTCTTCTGTTGCTTAGTCTCATCCTTATGCCAAGTTAAAAAAGGAACAAAAGAAAATGCTCAATGTCTACCAAAACTCTAGGAGTCCACGACCAAAATCTCGACTAGTTTTCTTAACTATCAAATCTCGACTAGTTTGCTTAACTATCCGGACAATGCTATTATAAAATCAATTAGAGAGTAAAGAATATAACTTTTAGCCTCAATTGGGATCAGTTACACGCTCAAGATAATGAAGCACCTCAACATCAAAGAGTCATGCAAATCACATATTTATACAACTTGTGTAACAGTCCGGATCCTTAGTGACTAGCGGAAACATAATCATACCACGGCGCATCCAAGTGTTACTCAAAAACATCAATGATATCACAAATAACATATAGGAACCATCTTAACTCTTTTTTATCCATAAAAGTATACATCTCTAATACATATCCAAGATCCTTCATTCCAATGGGCACAATGATATCCTTCCTTCAGACCTCGCAACAAGTCTCCAAACTGCCACTAAATTTCTTCTCACATTAACCTGCAATAAAAAATACAAGAATATATGGTATAAGCCTAACGCTCCATATGTGTCGAAATAAGCTCAAACCGGCAAGCGAAAGATCAAGTCTTCACTAATCTACCTTCAACACTTCATTCATAACACATACAATCACAACATGAGAACATACTATTTATCTTCTTCTCCAGTTATGAATTATATTCACCTACACTATCCATGAGTACCATTAGTAACAGTTGCAATTGATCAAAGAAAAGAACTTCATGATTTTTTCATATCCATTTCCATGTAAATGTATCATAGGACTAGGGATGAAAACGGATCGGATACGGATCGGATACGCCTATTTCCATATCCATATTCGCTTCAACTCTATCAAATACGAATATAGATACGGATATGGTTCGGATATGCATTAAGGAAACCATATCCGTAAAAATATGGATACGAATCCAAATCGGATATATATCGAATCCGAATAAGGATCGAATAAAGAGCGGATCTGAATACAGATCAAGTAAAGAGCTAATCCAAATATGAATCGAATAAAGAGTGAAATCAAAATATGGATCCAATAAACATGAAATCCGAATACGGATCGAATAAAGATCATATACGAATACGAATTGAATTTTTATCAAAGTTCATAATGATTTTAAAAAAATGACAATGAAATATAGACAAGTTGCATCATGACAATAGGGAGCATTGAGATGACATGTGTTCTTGACCGGAAGCAAAAAGAAGATAGGATTTCGTAACTTCCGTTCGTGCCCATCCCCACAAAAATGGAAGTTTATTATTATCATTAACATATTGTATTATATAATGAGTAATACTACTATAATAACACGAGATTGTGGTTTATATTATATTAAGTAATATATAAAAAAATATTAAATATTGTATTCGGATATCCGGATCCGGATTCGGATATTCAAGCCATTACCGTATCCGTATCCCGAAAATTTTTATAATCCGTATCCATATCCGATCCGTATTCGATTAATATTCGAATACAGATATCCGTATCCGGTAATTTTTCGAATACGGTAAGCGGATATTCGGATATATCAGTATCCATTTTCATCCCTACATAGGACAAAATACAAATCTTGTGTAAATAAGTGCTTTACATAAATATACCTTCATTAGTTAGATTCACAATTATACCCTTATCTCACTATATGGAAATGTAGTTCGTAATCGGCAAATAACTTACTCATAATTATTATCACATATAAGGGTATTCATATTATACAACAATCCATATTTCACGTATACACTCAACATTCACTTTATTTACACATATGCCACATAATCAATTTATAGTTTCCACCCTTACCATGTTCATAAAAGATTTGACTTATCACATGTAATATTCTCCTATAAATCCATAATGAACTTAATTACGCATACAAAAGAGTATTCTTTTTGTATTCATGTATTGCATACCATACTTTCCGTATATACCTTAAGATTAACCATATTTGCACATATGCCCATAACAGTAACATAATTACATATATTCCCATAACAATTACGTAATTGTATATATACACTTAGTATTTCACATAATTGCATATATACACTTAGCATTTCACATAATTGCGCATATACACTTTATTTCATGTAATTGAACATATACACTTGGCATTTCACATGAATGTGCATATACATTTAACATTTTACATAATTGCACATATGCACTTGGTATTTCACATAAGCACTTAGCTTCCTCATAAGCACATGACCTCCATCTAGAATAAGTATTTTTAACGGTGTAAAGATTGTTGTAGTCCATCTGTTCTAGATGGAAGTCATAGAAGTCTATGTTTCGAACGAAATTCGAATGACATATTTGAGGGATATATAGATGAATATATGATTAACCGAAAAATCAATGAGAGACTAAGGGAGATAAATAACTCAGGTCGTTGCGACCTCAATCACTCGCAAATCGGTCGATCAAGAAAATCTAGAACCACCAATCAAGCAGATAAAACAATGAAAATCAAAAGCGGTCCTCGCTACTTTTATTAACCTGGTATAGCGACCAGGGTCGAACTCAAGGAGCACGGAATGGCCTTGGGGCCTACGAAGTAGTCAAAAATCGAAGAATAAAGGAGAAAATATTTTTGGTAGATTTTAGTGATTTTTAAATGTTTTTGTGTTTTTGATTTTATAAGAAAAAAGGGAAACAAGCAAATACAACAAATTATTTAAGCACTCAAAAATACACAGAAAATTCAAACAGAATCATTTTTGTGTTTTTAATATTTTAAAGTATTTTTGGGAATTTTTCAGAATTTTTCAATTTTTAGTTGATTTTATAAAAATCAAGAAAGAGGAAAAATAAGGGTTACTGTGCAGCTAGACTTGAAAGATCAATTAAAAATATAAAATTAATCTATAAAAGTTTGGAGGTAATTTTTATGAAAAATATATGTAAACATTAAGCTACAGAAAAAGAGTTTGTATTTTTTTGATTTTTATAGAATTTTTTAAAATTTTTATAAGATTTTTAGGGGTTTGCAATTTTTAAGGGTTTTATAAATTCAAATAAGCTCAAAATTGGATATAAGCTAGAAAACACTAAAATTAACTACCACTAATTTTTTTAGAATTTTTAAAAGATTTTTATCCTTTTAATTGATTTTATTTTTCAAATAGTAACAAAAATGTGTATTTTTATTTTTTAAAATAGTAAAAAGCCTCGAAAATGTTCCAAAAATTTAGAGAAATTTTTACACAGTGGCAGGAGCCAAGTTTCCAAATTTCACCTAATTTGAAGTTGATTTGATATTTTATTCAATAAAGAAAAGGCACATATCTCACAGGGACCTAAATGTAAGAAAACATATTTCCAAGGACCAAACCATAACACGTGTAAAGAGCTCAGGGGCCAAACTTGCAAAAAGCCCAAAACAACACGCGCAACCCACGTGTTTCAGACATAGAGGGGTATAAGTGCAAATATCAAAAACTTAATTCCATTTCATAACACACGTAAACCCCAAGCCCATACATGCAAATATCCCTGAATAGCACGTGACGAAGCACGTGTTCCACGTAGATAGGGACGAAAATGCAAATAAAATAAACACAAGGTCCTTCGTGCAATTTATCCAAACTTAAAACAACTACACTAAATATTTACAGGATTAAATTATAAATGCAATAAACACATGGGCCTAAGTGAAATTACCCCTTTATTTAAGATCGACGGTCGAGAGGGTGCCACGTGTGGATCTGACGGCTGAGAAGCGAGGGTACCCCTTCGTTGATCGACGCTCCAGATGTAATCTTGGGCTCGATCCAACGGCTGACGTGACCCTCAGATGGATCGACAGCTGGAGACCTCCCGCAGATGGACGGTGAGGATCTAAACTGGATGGGGGTCTCAATCAAACGGTGGTTGAAGGTCCTCCAAGAACATGACTCTGGCGAACTTCGCCGGCTCACCTCGGGTGCACGGGACCTCCTCCTTGGCTGCTGAGATGTGGAGAAGGAAGCTCGGACTCTTCTGCAGCTGGTGGGCACCTCCGATGAGGCCGGGGACCACCAGATTGGCCCGACGACGAAGGAGGAGCTACGCGGTTGTGCTCGGATGTGCGGATCCTCAGATGGGTCTCTTTGACCTGTAAAATAACACAACAAGACTCCTGGGTCGAGGGCAAAGTGCCTCGACCCGGTTAGGGGTGGAATGGTGATCGGAAAGGGGGCGGAGCGGGGTCTCCGGCGAAGCGGCGGCGGAGGAGACTCGATTCTTGGTTCCGGGGCAAACCAAGGTGAACGGAGGGGCATAGAACGTGGGTAGGAGTCTCGTGAAGATGAATCGAGGGTCCGATGATCGAATGGGTGACTGAGATGGTGTGAATTAGCCGGCGACTGCCGGCGGCGTGATTGGGCGAAATCTGAAATTAGGCTAAACTAGAGGGTGTCGGGACTACCTGATGGCTGAGGTCGACTGTGGATGAGCTGATGGAGCTCCTGGAGTCTTCTCCTCAAGGGTTTGTCGGGTCTCGAGGCTCGGTGCACCTCGCGGCGGCGCATGGCGAAAGAGCTCGCCGGATCAGTGGCTGGGGCCGCTCCCTCCTCACTGCAACACTCTCCTCGGGCAGCCGTCACTCTGGGGAAGATAATGGAGGTCCTGGGATGGAAGGAGAAGGCCAAAGATGGTGTGAATTGTGCAGCGGAGGAGACCCTTTATAGTGTCAGGGGTCCAGGAAGATGGGAGTCGGGCGCGCTCGGTGACGCACGGACCCCTAGGCAGCTGATCGGGCGAGGATCTCGGATCAACAAGGGTTAAATGACGCCCGGGGTTTGGATAAATGGAGGTCGGATCGAGTCAGCAAAAATCGAAGAAGTCGGGTCAAAACCCGATCCGCCTGGAAGGGGGTCCGCGGGGGAGAGTTAAACGGTCAATAATCCCCCGTGGACCAATCACATTATTCCATTTTTTATTTCTTTGTAAAATCATTTAAAATTAGTAAATGATTTTATTTTAAAATATTTTCACCATGAAAAATGTTTATTTATTTTCAAATTATTTTTTAGTGATTTTTATTTATTTTTTTGAAAAGTAAATAACGTATTTACATTATATTACTAATATATATAGGTATATACATATATGTATTTTTTATTTTTATTTGTTTATTTTTGCAAAAAATATTCCAAATTTATATTTTATTTATTTACAACATTAAATTTGGAATAATGAGGTATTTTTATTTTATTTTTATGATGTATTTACATGGGTTAAATAAATAAGCTCATATACATATGTACATGGTATATATACAAGGGGGAAAGTGATTTTATTTTCTTTTTATTTTCAGATTTTTATTTTAGTTTTATTTTTACAAATATGTATTAAATATGAGAAACACTTTTTAATTTTTTATTTTGAGGAAAATAAATTTATTTAAATACATAAGATTATGTACATGTATGATTGACCTTATCTCCCTCTACTTGGTTTCTTTTGCGGTCAGGCCCATGCTGAGCCCTCCCTTGGGATTAAATCACTCAATATTTATTCTAAATATTTCCTTTTTTTCTTGTGTTTCTTTATTCCTTTATTTTTACTCAAAACATGCTAATTATGCATATTTACAAGATGCATGCATTTTCACAATTTATGATATTTACACCTATTTTCAGTCTATTTGGCTAAGATTTCTAGCTAAAATAAAGGAATAAAGAGTGATGAATGGGGATTCATCAATATGCATGGTAAAACTTTTCATAAAAATAAAAAAAGTGGAAAAAATTGGGATGGAGCAGCCCCATCAAACCCTATATATAATCACACACCTATATATATATATATAGAGAGAGAGAGAGAGGAAAGGGATCCTGCTCCATGGAGTATGTAACTTACCTACTCCATTTTTTTCTTATTCTATTATTTTTTTGAAAAATATTTCCATGGATTTTCATAACTATATCCCTTTAATATGTCATTAAAATTTCGTCAGAAAGGAGACTCCTATGCAGTCCATACGGAACAGGTAAATTACAGCAAATCTAAGACCGTTAAAATTACTTGTTTCGGATAGAGGGCATAGGAGTCTCTTTTTCTGACGAAATTTGAATGATATATTGGAGATATATAGTTATCAAAATCCGTGGAAGCATTTTTTCAGAAAAATAAAAAATTAAAAAAAAAGAAAATGGAGTAGATAAGTTACCTACTCTATCCTCACACGCAAACACCTCATATATATGTATTATGTATATATGTATGCGTGCGCCTTTCGAAACTACGCTATGCAAGGGCGGATTTAGAAGGGGGCAAGGAGGGGCGCTTGCTTAAATTTTTTAGATCACATAATATATATTCAATCATTCTCTAAGGATTTGAAGAAAATTAATAATAATATTTACTAAGTATAAATCCCCTTTTGTATTTGTTGAGGGTAAAATTTATACATACACTCCCTTCATTTCTTTAGTGGGGAATCGATAATCTTTACTGGTAGATAATAGATCTTCTACGATAAAATTTATATCTAACAATAGTAGATTTTACCTTTGATCATCTTGTTCGGATAATTTATTAAAGCGGTCAACTTATTATGGATCTCTATTAATCAATCTTTTAGGATCAACCTATACAAGAGATTGGTTTTTCAACAATTTCATCAGCACTTATATAGATATGAGGTTTACTTCTCCATATAAAAAAAATTAAAGTTTGGCCAAGTCTCATATATTAAACATTGGTCCTATTTATATTAAGTGGTCAAACGCTCAGATATTCTTGATCGATGTATTTTTCTTCATTGAAATACTAATATTTCTAATTTTTGGTGATAAAAAGTAAAAAAATTATGTATTTTTTTATTTTCAATTTGATACAATTTTAGAATAAGTACAGTTTATATTGTAATTATTCAAAATTCAAAGAGTGAACTGAAAAAGTGAAACATTAGAATATGTCTCTTTTTTGAAACTAATATAAATATCATTTAATAAAAATGTCTGCGGAACATATATGATATCAAAGTATGTAAAACAGAATAAACACATACAATTGATTAAAAATATGTTCAAAATAAATTATTATTTATATGAAAATTATGGAAGATATAATTTATCTTTCACAACTATTGTTATATAATGAATAGAGGAGGGGGAGTATCCAACTCATCCGCATATAACTAACCATCACCTCCCATCCACTCATTTGTCTTCAAACTTTAACTTGCATGTGATCCAATGGCAGAGCCGCTTGCACTCACCTAATCCTAATACAGATAAGTGGCTAAGAAGGTGATGAACGCATAAGTAACATACAACTCAACAACATACACCATTCTTCCTAATGAATATGATCACATCATAATTGATAGATTTTTTTAAATATTACGCCCCCTCCTCAAAAGTGCTCGGAGGCCATATCTCTCTCCTCAATTTTCTCCACAGAATCATGTTTCCCCCTTTCTCTCCCCTATTGATTTCGTCGTGTTGCTCTCTCTCTCTCTCTCTCCATACGACTTTGTCTCTCTCTCTCTCTATCCTGAGAAATACATGATTGTACTGCTCATCCTCCCTCTCTTTGTTGCGCACCGTATGATTTTCATACCTATGTCTTCCACTCATCTCTCAATTCCACAAGTAAGTTTTATTTTATTTCATGTATAATTGGTAGTAGTTAGCCACCTTCTCCATTTTTTATAAAATTGATGATAATTAAGCATTATTTCTTTATGAATAATGTTTATGTAATAATAACCATATAATACTGCCCAATCATTTATGTGAAAAAGAAAGTATAGTTCAATGAATCAGACAAATATCGAATATTTTTTATTCTAGGGAGAAACATCATTCATATTCTTGTATGGTAACTGAAAAAATATTGCACAAGTAAGTCTTACTAATGAAGACAATGTCCATCATGTGGATATATATGTATATAACCTTTATTAGAGATTATTCTATTTGGAACATTTAAAAGTTTTTAACATGAGAAAAAAAGCCAGTTATTATTATAAAGAAAGTTGCTTTAGGAGAGAGAGGTCTTCACTTCAACAAGGCTGAGAATGCTCTTGGCAAGGGGGTCTTTTATTAGGCCCTCACGCAGACTATGTCAGGAGAACTTTCTATAGTTCCGGGTCTTCGAGGGTTGAGGAATTGGGTTTTTTTATGTAGACCTAGCGCCCCTTCAACCGCATCTCCCAATCGGCACGTAGAACAACAGATATCGGAAAGGCAGTTCTTGCAGGGCAGAGGGTAGAGATATATCTCCATCTATGTGCATGGAAATAGCTACGGGCCGAGATGCTCGAATTTGGATATATGTGATGAATCCATACTTATTAGACTTGTTTGTTACTATTATACAAGGGAGAATTGAGTTGGACCCCATGCTTTGTCAGCTTTCTTCAGGATTTGGCCCGAACTGTTCGGCAGATTCCTACGCCTTACGCACTCGTTCGCGACTTTGTTCTCAACTATTCCCCGCAAACAGAGGCCGAGGGGGGTGCCCACGCACTACCCTTTATTATTGATATTATAAAATATCTTGATAGCATATGTTAACCGATACAAATGAGATTAGAGATATATCAAGTGAAGACAATTTAATTCCAATGGATTTTCTGTTAGAAGTAGTACTAAGTATTGCAAAGATGAGGACAAAGAATTATATGAAAAGAAATGGATTTGCGCAAAGCAAGGATTAAATCACATCAAAGAAGATTAAAGAAGATCGAAGAAGGCGAACTATCACGAGATGTGGCTGCAATGCTAAGATGATACTTTGTAAGGATGCAAATGATAGCTGGATTGTTACAACATTCAAGGAAAACCCTAGTCATCCTCTTTGCTCTTCTCACAAAGTTCCTTCCTTAAGATCACATCAAGAAGTAACTCTTTCTCAAAAATGTCTTTTCAATACATTTCAAGAGGTTAATATTAGAAAATCCAAATTATTAACAATTCTTGAAATTGAAAAAAGCGATTATGAAAATATTGGATGTACAAAATGAGATATTAGAAATTGGGAAAGAGATTTAGGATGTGGTAAAAAAGAGTACACTACCGACATGCTTCTACGGCAATTAAAAGAAGAAAAGAAGATGAATCAATCATTTTATTATGCTCACAAGGTTGACGATGAGAATAAGTTAACACATGTCTTTTGGGTTTGTGTTCTATAAGCGAGGTAGGGTCATGCTGCGAGAAAAGGTAGTGTACATGTTGTCGAGACGGAAAGGGTTGACTCAATCCTCGGTAGAAGGTTTCCTCGGGACATTTATTTATTTCAGACTACCTTGTCTCTTTATTTTTTCTCAAAAAAAAGCAGATTTCTTATGAATTCTTGATACTCAAAGAAATCTAAAAAATCAATCTGATCGGGAAAAAAAACTTTGAAGCATTCCGGATCATTCTTGGGTTATTCTTATTCTATAGCTTATTCAATAGATAAACCCGTGGATATTGATGTCCCGCAAGCTATACTTCCTTTTGCTACTATACATCATTTTTTCAGTAGTTGACTTCTACACTGCGAAATGGTGGAAAAAACGATGCTAAATTCACGATACCGAAGATGAAATATAGAGTACCCATATCCGCGGTGACCACAGCACTTTACCTCAGTGCATCGATAGCGCCTAGTTTAGTGATGTATGGCCGAGTGGGCGGCTATGTCTAGAATCTGAGACTCTCCTTGGACTTGACTCATGCATCTCATCCTCATTCACTATCTTTCTTTTCTACCCCTTTTCTATACTTGTGGGCTGAAGGACAGAGCCTTTGCGGCCCGGGGCTCGCATCGGGAAAGTCACCGAAGGTTCACGTTACACTAAGAGATCTAGAAAGTAGTCTAGAAAGCATTATAAGCTGGGGAATGCTCATTGCTAGTAGGTCGATGGCTCGCACGCCGGCACACATGTTTTGGCCTTGCTTGTGTGTCTAGCGTTCAAAATAGGTGACCTAACAGTAGAAGGCTAATAAGTCAAGCAGTAGTGTGATTACTATATATATAATCTTGTTTTTGACGTCCAAGAAAAAGGAATGTGCATTTAGCTCCACCCATCTGGTAGACCTCGCTTCCATCCTTATTGAAGTGACCTTTGTTTGTTTATAGGCCGAGAGGATCCTTAAGGAAGGTTCGCATGAGCAGGAAAGAGATATGCTTTGATCCTTAATCTCTAAAAATGATGGAATTGCAATGAAGTCATATGCAATCTTCGAAGACGTAGTCATTTTTATACAACTTTTGAAACGAATAAGTACTCATTAATCTTAGCTCCATTTACAGGTATAAATCACCATGGTCAATTTGTAAATTTTAAATGTGCTTTATTGCAATATGAAAAGGAATCAATTATGACTTTTTGAAAAATGACAAGATGCAATATCTTATTGCCCACCAACAGTTATCGTTACAGATCAGGATCTTGCAATAACATCAATAATTAGAGTTTCCTTCCCTAGAACTTCTCACCGTTATAGCATGTGGAAAAGTGCCCGAAAAAGTAAGTGTTATTCTTCATGATTGTGAATACAAGAAAATTTCTCAGATGCACGTAATCTACGAGGTTGCACGTAATCTATGGCACTTCTAAGTCATTTTCAGATGCAGAAAGTATATATGTATATATATAGGGGACTTATCCAATGTGTAACTTAGAGTTGTAATGAGCATACTCATTTTTTTAGTAATATTTTCTATCATTTTGAGTTCAATGTTTATTGATTTACAAGTATTATATCTTATTCTTACTATTAGTAACCATTTCCTAAGAAGAAAGTCTTAAATTCATACAAATTAGTTGTTAGTAAGAATAGAAAAGACATTAGTAAAACAAATAAAGATACAATCATTTTGTAAGAATTTTGATTTTTTGTGTGAAAATGGTTACCAGTAGTGAGAATATGATATACCATTTGTAAACCAATAAGTATTAAGCTCAAAATGATACAAACTATTAGTAAAATGAGTGTGCCCATTACAACTCAAATGGGCATAGGGTCCATTGGATAATTTCCACATATATATGGGAAAAATAGGGCTTCCCCCCTATGGGGAGCTAACTTAGCTCCCCCCGTCCCATTTTCCCCATATGTTTTTTTTATAATATTTCTTCCATGAATATTCATCACTATATCCCTATACTATACCATTCAAATTTCGTGCGAAACAGAGACTCCTACGACCTCCATCCAGGCGGTCATTTTTTAACGGTCTCAGAAATGCTAAAAAAATGACTGTATGGATGGAGATCGTAGGAGTCTCTGTCTCGCATGAAATTTGAATGAGATAATATAGGGATATATTTAGGAAAATCTATGAAAGCATTTTTCAAAAAAATAAAAAAATGAGAAAAATAATGCGGGGGGAGCTAAGTTAGCTCCCCCTAGGAGGCATACACATTTTACCTATATATATAGGGACCCTTTCAAATGAGGTGAGGTCTCACCAATATTATGGTGAGCCATCAATAGGATTCGTCAGATCTCAATCTGACGGTAGCATTAAAAACCATGTCCAAAAGGGCAATTCCGTCATCTCAATTTTATTAAATTCAAGATCCATTAAATAATTTTGAAATTTCATTTATAATCTTTCTGGAATTGGTATTTTCCGTGATGTCATTATTGATCGATTTCCAAATTTGTTTTGGACAATTTGAATTCAATCGTATCTTAGTAAATTCCAGTGAGTTTTTGTAAAACTAATTTTCCTATTTTGTAATTTCATTAATAATTTCATTTTGTCACTATATTTTTTTGTAAATGGGTATTTCCGTTTTGTAAATCGGTATATGTGTTTTGTAAACTCCATCGATTTTTTATAGGAGAAATTGTCTTCTATGTAAACTTCAACATTTTTCGTAATGTGTATCTTTATTTTGTAAATTTTACGTGAATTTTTGTAATTGTATCTCACTTCTTTGTAATATTCTCGCTATATTTGTAAAAACTCGTGATCACCTAGTAAAATTCACGGGGAGCTCTGCAAGATAAGAAATCAATAATGAGATTCGTAAAAAAAGATAATCAACATGTAAAATTAAATATCAATTATGTAAGAAAAGTATACCACAATGCAAATCCGTCGTCGTCGTACGTCATGTGTGAACCTATACCACATTGTGTCATCATCTTCCTCGTGTGCGTCACCGCACCACCATCTCCTCTCTCTTCATCTTCCTCCTCCGAGATACCTCCTCCATTAGATCATACGAAGCTCATTGGAGGGTGATTTCTGGGGCAAAAATCAATTCAATACGAAAAAAATAGGTCGGATAAATCTAACGGGCACTCACGTCGATGAACTCCTACTCGTCTTTCACCATCGGAGAGAGAAGGGGATGCCCTCCTCCATAGACGATCTTCGTCGAAGAATCAAGAGAGGGAGAGGAGGTGTGAGGTGCACCGCCGTCGACGAATCAAGAGATAGAGAGAGGACTTGCGTCGCCAATGTGGGAGACGAGGGAGCCGTCAATCAATAGAGAGAAATTAGGTCAAATAACTGTCACATTCTATATTTAGCATATGACAAAATGACCAAAGTAGATTTTCAGCTATTAAATTAATTTAATTAATGCATCATTAAATCCAGCCGTGGGATCCAAAATAGAAGGACGAGATTGAGGGCTCACCACAATATTTGTGAGACCACATTTCATTTGAAGTTTCTCCTATATATATATAAGTGATCCTATGATAGCCAAAAAATGTGAGAGCATGAGAGATGCATTTTGGACCACATGATTCAACTAGGAGAGAGAAGAGTAGGAGAGAGAAGACAGGCTTATGTGGTCCAGAATGTATGCTCTCATGCTCTCACATTTTTTTGCTCTCATAGGATCACTCATATATATATAGGGAAAATGGGGCTGCCCCCTGGGGGAGCTATCTTAGCTCCCCTCGTCCAATTTTCCTTTGTTTTTTTATTTTTTTTGAAAATTTCTTCGTAAATATTCATCACTATATCCCTATATTATGCCATTCAAATTTCGTGTGAAATAGAGACTCCTACGACCTCCATCTAAACAGTCATTTTTTAACGGTCGCAGGATTTTTTAAATCGACCTTGTCTGGATGGGGGCCGCAGGAGTCTCTGTTTCTCACGAAACTTGAATGACATGATATAGGGTTATAATAATAAATTTACATGATTTTATTTTTCAAAAAAAAATAAAATAATATGGGGAAAATGGGATGGTGGGGCTAAGTTAGCTACCCCTGGGGGCAGTCCCATTTTACCCATATATATAGGGTTATATGTGGCTGCCCCCATCTCATTTTTGCAATTTTTTATTTTTTTTGAAAAAAATGACCATTTATATTCATCCTTGTATCCCTCCTATATGTCATTCGAATTTCGTCATAAACAGAGACTCCTATGACCTCCATCCAGACGTCATTTTTAACAGTAAAAGGATTTTTTAAATCGACACCATCTCGATGGAGGTCGTACGAGTCTCTATTTCTGACGAAATCCGAATGGCATATAGGAGGGATATAGGGATGAATATACGTGATGATATATTTCAAAAAAATAAAAAAATTGATGAAAAATGGGGTGGGGGCAGAGCCATTTTTCCATATATATATATTATGTTTTAATGGGGTTGCCCGCCCCCTTTTTTCGGTGTTTTTTTTATTTTAAAAAAATATCACCAAGTATATTAATCCATATATCCCTCCTATATGTCATTCGAATTTTGTCAGAAAC